>UXGC01000099.1:0-221502 GCA_900480045.1 Eurytoma adleriae
GACAATGGGGGCCAGCTCGAAGATTTTCATCAGAAAAAAGGGGGTGGGGGGGGAGAAAAAATTTCGCAGCTGCTCGGCGCGCCTTTTACCGCCTCGGCACTTTTAGCGCGCGGGCGGCCAATGGCCCTTCCCCGCGGGCGCACTCGAGTTTCCACTCTGATTTTCGAAATAATTGTTTCTCTTTAATTAAGGCCGCGCCGGGGCAGAAGTGCCGTGCGGGGTGTTCCATCAGGCGGATACCTCGGATTGCCCGGTGGATGAGAGCGCGAGCGCCCGCATCGATTGTCCGGGCCAAGCCGAGCGCGCGCGCGGAGATGAATAGTTTTGTCTTCGGAATTGGCTGGCCGGATAACGGATGGTCCGGCTGATATCTAATAAGAATCCTTCTCGGGATGCTGCTTTCATTATTTCTTTCTTTGTTAGATTAGTTTTTTTACGTCCGCGAGAGGACAGCGAGTTTCGTTTCCGATTGTGCGTCTCGAGCGTGGGTTGCTGATAAAAATTCATCTTTCTTGTGGTGCAAATCGTTAATGCTTAGAATGCGAATAATATATTTGTATGCATAAGTCTGATGGAATATTATTTTTTTTTTTTTTTCATTTATTTATGAATATTAAGTTTTTCACTCTTTTTATTCAACAGTCAACCTGTATATTTTTTAGTAAGTTTATGGTACAATCTGCCTTTTGAATATATGTATTACTGATGTGTATTCAAAAACTGTACAAATGATAAAAATACGGAATAGTTAAAGTCAGAATGAATCAATCAGATCAAGAATAGCTTGATTTCGATTTTAGATCATCATATCCTAATTAAAATCATGATGCATTTTTTAGAAAATCATATAATTTATTTTCAGGGAAATTATTGAAGGGATTAATAAAGAGTAATGTTTACTCATTTAGTACTTGCGAATGAACCAGTCATATTATTTTAATCGGACTTTTCTGATTGAATATTTCTTGAATTATTTTACTACTATTTGAATGAAACGTACATTCTAATCTACATTTCATTTAATTTATATTTAATTTACTCTTAAAATAATACACTATTTCCAAGTTACATTGCAAGTTCAGGTACAGTATTAAATTGTGCTTTAAATCCTCTGCAAGAATACATCTATATACCTAATACTCGCTATTTTCTAGGAACAAAGAATAAATAGTGTATCGATAATCAATTCTAATTCATTCAGTTTTCTTCCTTGTTATCAAAAGGAATTTATTTATAATACCATCGCTCTTCATTAATTCGCAAATTAAATTATAAAACGTTTTTCTTTAATCAAATCAATGAATATCGCAGTTTAATTTATTCAATACATAAATAACACCTCGTCGTATAAAAAAATTTTCAAGAAATGCATTAACTGAACACCTGACCTGTCGAATTTCGTTAAATACAGATATATTGAAGAAAAAGAATTCAACATTCAGATTTATTCCTCAGAAATTGTAAAATTGGCGTAAATGTGTTAACAAGTTTTTTAAATTAAATTGTCCGCATTAACATTGACCTATAGTTATTAATACTTGAAAAGTGCGAATATGTGTAGACTAAATCCAATTAAATTTGTACAGAGTATGCAAAAAGGACGCATGACCGTCGGTTCCTTTTAACCGACAAACTCTGTTTGTCGCCTGGAAAGCTGGTCTGGCTGGAGGCACTAAATTTCACATGAAGTATCGACCGCCGCTGCAAATTTGATCCCACGTAACCAAGTCATATACAATGTGATTATTGGCAATTGATATCGTTTGATACTACTGAATTTTTGCAAAATCTAATAAAGCGGTAAATAATAAAGTTATTTTAAACAGCGAATTGTTCTTGCACAAAGGAGTATGATGGACTTTTTATAATTTTTTAATTAATTGTTAAATGAATCTTTATAACGATCAATGAAAATTTAATTGGCAATGTCTAAAAAAAGCACTTTACAAGAAAATCATTAATTTATAAGATAAATGATAAAACTTTTTAATCTTTATACATAAAAGAAAAAGAAGAAAATTAATATATCGAGTAGTAGCAATAGGACTAAGGGGACAAGGTGATAGGTAGTAATAGAAAGAATCATTTATAATTTTTTACAAATATAATAGTTGTTTATTACATCGTATGTATATAATATGTACGTAATAAATAATACAGTGACATACGAAATCATTCATTTTCCTTACACAATAAATTACGAAACTAAACCGAACAAATGTCAACCGTCAACCGATATCCTTAATCCACCGCAATATATAAATTCGTCGTGTGTGGGAGAAAAAAAGGGGGAGGACGAACACAAGAAGGAAAAGAAAAACGTCGTTATTACAAAGTAATGTATCATCGACAAGTCGTGGATTTTTGCGTCCGCCGAGAGGCAAAAGAACCGATAAATTCGTCAACCGCTAGTTTTTTTTGGTATATTTTGCTTTCATTTAATATCATTTTTTCCCATTTCATTTTTTAGGTAAGATTTTTTTTTACAGAAATGTTTTGTTCCGCTCGCTTACATGGTAATATACGTATAATCGTGAACATGTACACGCTCGAAAGAAGTGGTTTTGGTTTTTTGTATTTTCTTTTTTTCTGGTGATCCTGGAAATATACGTCTATGTTGGTATCTAAACTGTACGCCATAAATTCGGGCGACGGATACTGCCGCTTCGATATTTCGACCTTCCTTCGGACGCCCGCAGCTTTTTCCGAGCGTAAATCAAATTATACGGTTGTTGGGCTCGCCTTCCGTTCGATTCGAGAGCCGAGATTTCGTACGGAGGCCGCCCGTATCGCGTAAACATTTACAGTAGCCGCGTGAATCCTTCAAAGTCACGGGAAATTTTGAGCCTGTGCGAGAACAAAAGGCAAACTCGAAGCTGCATATCGAATGCGAGAAAAAAGGGATTGATTAATTGACGATCGCCGCGGAAGCGAGAAAAAGAAAAGAAAGAAGGTGAAAGCATCGAAGGGCGAAGGACCTCGTCGCCGCGTGATAAATACATCTCTCGCTCCCTACACGCAGGCAGACATCGGGCGACGTGCGCGCCTTCTTATTTATATATATAGGTATACCTCGCGCGAAACAAAACGAACACACAAACACGCGCTCCGTCGCCTCTGCTAACTCTCATCTCGTTTATTTGTTTTGTTTTTTCTTCTTTAAACTCTTCTTTTTCCCCGGCAACACTAAATTACACATTTGTACACCTTTAACATCAGCTTCGCGCACTCGCATACGCTCCTCTCTCGCATATAATAAATTCGCGACTATATGTATAAGCCGCCGTCGGTGATTTCGCTCGCTTCTCGCGTGAGTTCCTCTTTTCCTCACGTGCCTCCTTTTTTTTCACCTCTTCCTGCTCTCCCCGCGCCGTTCCTTTCGCTCACTTTTTTCCTTTTATTCGCGGCACACACAAGCCACACGCAACCGCAGACGCGCGCGCATTACGACATTCGCTAGGTACCCCAGTGGCACAGTCTCGCCGTCGCGCAATAATTAATCAGCCTTCGCGTTTTCTCTCGTTTTCCCCGAGACCCCGCGCTCTTTTTCTCCTTTATTTTATTTTCTTTCGCGTACGTGTGTGTTTCTTTTCTTTTTGTTGTTGTCCACGCTATTACTACTCCTATTATTATTATTACTATTATTATTATTATTTTTGTAACATTTTTTGCGCGCCCCGCTGTTTTCTTTTTATTTTCACGCTTGCACACAGCGTCCTCGCTTCGCTTTTCTATTACTTCGAGTGTAACGCGGCTCGACGGAAATGAAGGGGGAAAAAATGTCGCAGCGGCCCGGGGAGATCCTTTCGATTACCGCGTTATTTACATGCGACGTTTACCCGTCGATGCTTACTCCCGATAAGAGTCTGGTAGGTGTGTGTGTTTATACACCTACCCCTCGCTTGGGTGGGTTTTAAAAGAGTTGGAGCGCTAAGTTTTCGTCCTCTCTATTTTTTTTTCCCGGGCGCTCGGAATTTCCCCGGGCTCGGGAGTTTTCCTTTTTTTCGTCGCGGTCCAGAAGCCCCTCGAGTAATTATTTTCGCGACGACGAGAATTTTGCATATATTTATAAGAGGAGCCGAGTAATTTAGCCGGGGGAGATGCCTGGATTGCTTTGTGTCTCACGCGCGCGCGCGCACCGCCGATCCTCCGGGATAAGACGCAGGATTTCAATTGGGAGGCGGCGTGAATTCAGATTAACGATTTCGCGTGGCTCGCGATTTTTCAAGCTTTGCACCGGGAGAGAGGTCGTCCGAGCGGTGCATCCCACGGTTCGGTTCATTTCGTTCAATGAACTTAAATTAAGAACCAAGGGTTGCTTTTTCTGTTCTGTTTTTTTAATTCTCTCTCGTCTGCGAACGTAACTTTTTCAACGCGTCGAAGGAAAAAAAAATCTTACATCGGTGGTAATTAATTACAAAGTCGCATACACGCAATTCGAAGATGTGTACAAATTTGAACGCGTAATATTTTGCTACGTCGACAATACAACAATCGTAGCAGAATATTTTCATCAACAATTAGCCGCTTGACAGGTAAACAAAAATCATACGCACATGACAATCGACAATTGGTTAACGCATCACACACTTTGGCATCGCACGCTGCTTTTAAGTCTCTCGTACAAAATCGCTACGACATCATTTTCGAGTTTACTGCAGCTAAAAAAAGTAAACCTCGCTAAAAGCAATAAAAAAAAGAGGAAAAACACCGCGCTAATCGAGCGGGCTCATTAAAACCGAAAATTTTCTCCATCAAGCGCTAAACGAAGCGTCGGGATTTAAAAGATTCGAGGCGGCGATTAAAGGAATCCGCGCGGCGAGTCGCTTCTTTTTTTTCCTTCCGCGCGACGATCGAGCTCGATTATCCGCGATATACAGCCCCTCCGTAACGCGATTACCGGCAGCCATTACTCGGGCCGCTCGCAGCCATCTGCCGTCAATTTCGCCTCGCCTCGTCGGGGCTCCCGCAGCCGCGAGTGTGTATACCTCGCCCCCGCCGAGGAGCGGACCCTTCGCCGCGGGGACGAACTCGGCGACTTTTTCCCCAGCCCGGGGAGTCGCGCGAGCGCAATTAGAGTTCGACGAAAGTTCCGCCGGGGCGGAGGGGGGCGGGCATCGATCGGAGCGCTCCTTCGAGGGCGCGAATCTCGACGGAAAATTTCCCCCGTTCGTGTTGTATTGTCGTGTGTGCACGCCCTCCGGATATACACGCGGGCGGCGTGATATGTGTTGATATGCAAACGGAAATTTTCCCTCTCGATGCGCGTCTAACGTGAGTTGAACTTTCATAGGTAACGGGGAGGGGGGTTGATCCGATATCGACGATATGGCGCATTCATTAAATACGAATTGATCCGGGAAAAGCATACTTTTTTTTTACTCGGTGATATAATTTACGCGGAACGGGGATGGGTCGGGGTGATTTTTAGACCGCGGCTGGAAATGTGTTTTCTGTGACGGTTTGATATTTTAAAAGTTAATGGAGAAAGGGTAATTATAGCGTGATATGTTCCACGGAAATAGTTGATATGAAATGGAACGTAAATTGTCAGGATGATATTTTCAAACTTATATTGCTTGTACTTTAAAATTGACGTGATATGTGCGAATTTAGAACTAAGAATATGTTCGGAATATGTATGTGCTTTCTCGATGACCGCTGCTACTACTTTGACGGACAGTCGCGATATTACACTGATCTCGCGTTAGGGGATAATAAATTTTGACTTATCAAATAATTCATAATCGATATGCTTCGGTTTATGAAAAACAAAAGATTATTTGCTCTCCATATATAATGTAGATTAATTGATTGATTTACAAGACGAATTTTGAACTACGATCAATACTCTGTTTTTTTCAAGCGCACTCGAAACAGTGTACAGATAAATTTAGCGCGAATATTTTATTAATCCTTAGTACACTAATAGACTTTTTGATATTTGATTGGTTTTGATGGATTTTTCTAAAAATTCTGACGGATGCTGGATTTTATAGTGATTCTCAATTTTGTTATTGAAGGTTTAACAGTCCGCTATCGCGTTTCTTCCATCGGGAAAAAAATCACTGTCAACATTGGTATTCGACAAATAAAAATGTTGCACTTTTCTGGAAAACTTGTGCAACCCTCCAATATAAAAGTTCAACCGTGAGGTCAAGCAAATTGCTCGACGCCCTCGCAGTATTCTGTTTCGCTCGGAAGAAAAAAAAATACAACGTAACCCGATATCCAATTGTTTTTTAACGAATAACCTCTTCCACAATTCCGAGCGAAACAAATTATTGTTGATTTCTGGAATCGACTCTTCCGCTTATGATTAATGCCGGCTGCTGCTTGTTGTGTCAATTAATTAACGAGTAGTCTTTTTATAACTTTTTGATTAAACGATGGATTGCGGTGAAAAAGTACTGTTCGCTTCCTTTAATTTATATAAATTGTCAAATTTTTATTTTCCATGACATTAAAGAGTATTTAGTTTTGGATGGGTTTAAAGTTATCAGGGGCTAAGGATAATAAACATACAAAGTTGGATAACTTAGAAAGGTGCAAAAATTTGTAAAATTTTTATGCTACTTAATAAAAAGTGATACGGGTTATTTTGGATCAGGGTTTATTTAAGTAAACTTATTTAAGTGGTTTTCATAAAATTACATTATTTTAGAGAAGAAGGAAATAATTGGTGCATTAAAACACAAAAAAAGTAGGAAAACAAGCGGAATCTCTAACTTTATCAAACTGATAAAAACTTGATTAAATGAATAATCAAGTCTCTAATACTATATCACATCGATAATACATTAGAACGATCTGATTATGAATCTAATCAAAATTCATGGAAATCGTTCGGAAATTTTTTATTAAATTATCGAACAGTACCTTTTAAATTTTTATGAACGTTGAATGTCGAAAGTCGTGATTGGCAAAGGCCGCGCGCGCGCGTTTCCAACAAAATTTACTTCTGTATTAACACTTGTAACTGTTATTCATTTCTCCTATTAAAACTTTACGTGTTAAAAGTCGGTATATAGCGCCCTCTTAATTTAACAGCTTCAACTGTAACAGTCAAATTTAATCGTTTTCAATTACTGAAATCGCCCCGTCAAATTTTCATCGGCATTTTTTCATTTCCCCAGTTACTTTGCCGTTTAATCAAGTGCTTCATCAATACTTTTTCCCTTTGACGCTCGCGCCCGTACCCTTTTTTTTACGACAAACCTTTCGGCTCGTTTACGGAATTTAATTATCAAAAATAATGCCCCCCACTCTCGGCGCGAAATTAATATCGCGCGGACAGCGTTAAAACTTAATTAATCGCTGAATTATCGATTATTGTTTAACGCAAAAACAAACGATTCGTCAATAATCCGTTTATAAATCGCACCGGCGCGAGCAGCAAATCGAACGTGGGAAATGCAAGTCAAACGCATTCGCGCGAGGCTAAAATGCAAGTCGCTTAATTGAAAGAGCAAAAAAAGCGACTGCGCGCACACAAAACACTGCGCGCGTCGATCTTCCGCGCGAAAAGCCGCGCGCTCGCGTAAAATCCGTCGCGTTAATTAGTAACCCGAGCGAGGCGCGTGCACCTCTCCGCGATCGCGACCCTTTCAAAGAAGCGATCGCAAGCCGAGAGGCTCGAGAAAGAAAAGCTGGTGCCGCTGCAGCTCACGACGACTTCCCGCCTAATTGTTTTGGCAGCGTTTCAACGATATCCCGTGTCTCGCGATTTACACCCGCGCGCGCGCGGGGGGCTATTACGTTCCCCGGCGTAAGGCGATCCCCGCCGAGGGAATGTCTAATATCGCGCGGAGAGTTTCGACTGTCGCGCCCCTCGAGTTTCTTCCTCCGATTACGCGCGGGACTGACCGATTGCAGCGGGGGGCGAGAGGTGCGCACCCCACCCTTTGTCCCGCGTCGGACAATGACGAGCTACTCGCTCGTTTGTTCCGCGGGCGAGTGATCGATGACCGAACGCGCAGCCTTTCTCTCGCTCGCTCTCTCGTACCTGACGCTCGGCTCCTTCGGGAGAGCGATGCCTCTTCCGGGCTCCTTGTTTCGCACCTCTCGCCTTTTTCCCCGGCGCGTCGGGCTTCCCCTCGCACCTTTACCCGGGGTGGATTTTTTTCCCAGCTTCGGCGCGCCGCGAAGGGCGAAAAATCTTTGTTCCGGATGAATAATGACGCGGGGTGAGAGCGAGCGAGACGCCGAGGGTAGTGGGGGGCGAACTTTCGCGCGACAAAGTTCGCGCCCGAGCGAGGCCGTTTTAATACTTATGTAGGTCGACTTGAGCCTTTTTTTTTTAACTCGTTCGGTGGAGAACGCTATTTGCCCCCGCTCTTCCGCGGAAAATCGATGCGGCGCGCTAAGGTGAAATCCTACGAGGCCCTCTCGTCTGTTACTACAATTTAGATTTTCTTTTTTTGGCTTGGCATTGTTCCGCGGGTGTATGTAACTCGTGCGCGTATTTTTTTTTATCGTGGCAGTCTTTAGTAAAAGTTTGTACCGCGTAGGTTTTTATTCCGCAGTGTGTGTATTGCGATTCTATTGTTTCGTAAAATTTTGCGCGTTCCGTGGGATTCGATAATCGAGCGCGGGTCGATCCGACAACTTTCGTACGTCACAATGTAGCCGCAAACTGCGCGGGTAAATTCGAAAAAATTTAATTTCCTCAATAAAGCCCGGAGGACGATTAATTCCCATGAAAAGTACTTACATCGGAAAACGCGGCCAAATCAATCTCACTTAAAAGTTTAAATTGTGATTGCGGCGCGGCATCCGGTTGAACTTTCATTAATAACGCGTCGCCCGCGTTTTTTCCCCCGACGCGTCCAACTGGCCCGCCGAAAACGCGAAACTTTCTCCTTCCCCGCGTCCGTCAAATTTAATTAAAACGTCCCTTTTGTCGCCGACGGATGACGCGACGGAAGACGAATCGGCTGGACGTTTCAAAAAAAAAAAAAAAAAAAGAAGAAAAAAGGGGCTCGCGGTTCGCGCCCTCGGAAAAGCTCGAGCGGCAGCTGCCGAATCGAATCGACGCGCGCCGGGAAAATCGGGCGCGCGCAACAAAGGCGGTCTATTGATTAGAGCGGCGCGCACCGGGGGTGCCGTATAGAGGATCGCGGCAAAGGAAAAATAAATAAACCGCCCCGAATTCCGCCGACGTCGTCCATCGGCGTCGGCAACGAGAGCGGCCGGGCCGAAAGAGCGAGACAGAGCCGCGCGGCCCGGGCAATAACCAATATCAATATCAATATCAATTGCCGAAGGAGAGATAAATCAGGCGAGCGGCGGGGGCGGCGCGCTACGTGCCGCGGCGGCTAAATCGACAATGGGCCTATGCGCGGGGGATTAATCGGCCGAATAAACAACGCGCGCTGCCCGTCGTTACGCTCCTCTCAAGAAGCAACGTCTCTTCGCGAGCGCGTGCATGCACACCTGCCCCCCCCTCTCCCTCTCCAGCGCACACAGTCGCCCGCCGGCAAACTGATTGCGTCGGTGAATATACCGCGTGGTAGTGTGCGAGCCGGTGTACGTGTGCCAATATCTGAGCAGGTGTGTGCGACGCGGCTGTTTGCGCATGTGGACGCGGAGGCTCGCGCGTGTTTGCACGTTTACGCAGTTAATTTGGGTGAATGATTATGTGCGCGGGCCCGGAATCGTTTGTATCCGCGGCGTGTATAATCGATCGCATTTTTCAGCCGAGCGCCGTAGTACCCCACCGACGGCGATTTCCCCGCTGCCTTACTCGACACCCCCTTCGCTCTACGCGTGTGTATTATGTGTACGTGCGCGCACGTTAACCAGGCTGGAAGGCGGGTTTGCGGACCCCCGCGTACACGTAATTACGCATACGTAATTACGCGCGCGCGCGAGCGATCGAGCGACTCCCCCGAGCGTAGTACTCCGTCCCGTTGTTTTTTTTTTTCTTCGAACGAACGAATGAATGAATGGCCGCCACGTGAATGATCGCGATCGGCCCTCGTTAATGCGCGTCGTGCAGTGCCGGCGGGGTGGGCTCGCATGCGCGGGGGGCAACCCCTCGAGCGCGCCGAATTGGAGCGGGTGCGCACAATGCGAGTCCGGCGCGTGCGACGCGCCCCGTTGTTTCGGACTGCTACTTTTTTTTCGCCGGCCCGGATTACTTTGGCGATGCCCCGGCTGAAAGGAGCGCGCGCGCGCGCGCGGCTCTTTTATCGCGCGGAAATTGCCCTTCTCGCGCCGCGCTGCTCAGCGCGCTCCATCCCCCCGGCGCCTTTTTTCTTCTCGCTCCGATGGGCGGCCGCGTTGTTTCGATTTTTCACGGACGGCTGCGAGAGCTTTTTTCGCCGGGGAGCCGAGCGCGCCGCGGGAATTCACGATGAGATTGCGTCTTGATTGTCAAGTTCGAATTTTACATTTTTATTTGCCCTCGCGGCTTTTTTTCGAGTGCAGTCGTGATTCTTTGTGGACTGCGTGCTTTTTAAAAGTTTCTTTCGTCGAGATAAATAACGGCAGAAAGAGTAGGGTGCAGAAGGAAAAAATATTGCCTGCTTTGATAGTGTGCTTTCTCGTAGTGATCACTGCAAAAGATATCCGAAATGGAAATTTCAACGCTTTGTTTTAAAGATTTGCAAACATTAAAAATGTTCATTAATAAATGAAAATATCAACATGAAACATAAAGTGTTGATAAACAAAATTAATTTAATTTGTTTTAAATAAGTTAAATTTATTTAAAATCGAAATCATACACAAGAGTCATGAAAATTTCAATATTCTTTGTTAATATTTTGAAATTTGTGCGCAAAATTTAAAGCCAATCTGTAGCATTTAGAAATATTTTTTGAAGTACGTTTTGAACACTGTGACTATTACAAAATAAAAATTTTTTCAAAGCTTTCTCTATGAAAAAATGAAATACTATAAAAGATATAAAACAAGTTTGCGAAAGATTATCAACGCTCTAATAAATTTGTCTAAAAATTGTAGTAATTCTTTAAAGTTTGAAAACCATAGTTGAAGTGAGTAATCTTTATTATTTGCTTTTTTTCCACTGCAGTATATAAAAACTGACATACTCGATGTCGATTTGAATAATATGAAATATTCGTTGAAAATATCAGATTTTTAAAGAGAATACCATTTCGCAGCGATTCGAACGAGCAACGCAACACTGGAGCAGGTTTACATCGCATTTCTCATTGTAAACCAATACACAGTCATCATCAGCGCATTGAATTCCGGTCACGATAAGTTTCCCGCTTTTTTCTCCCTCCCCGGCCGTAGGGTATACCTTGGAAAGTTCGAAAGCAGCCGCCCGGCAAAAAGCAAGTCCGCGCATATCGGGCAGAAAAATCCCGGCCGAAAAATAAAGCGGCGCGCATTCGTCGTCTCTCTGCCTATGCGCAAACATCAATGGAAAAATTTTTTGTCTCCATTTTCGCGAAAAAAAAACACAAAGATCCCCGAGCTCGGCAGAGTAAGCCTCGCTGTTCGAAACTGCGAAAAAAATGGGCGTAAGAGAGAGCGAGAGAAAGAGCTCGGACCGGACTGGCTATACCGCGTTTTTTTTTTGTCCGCGTCGCGGGAGCAACGTCGAAAGCCGGGCTAAAGAACAGAGTCGAAACTTTGACGCTTCAAAGCTCTCGGTGGCGATCGGCGGGGACAAAAAAAAGGAAGAGAGCCGGTCTCGATATGCGGCCCGATGATAATGAAGAGTGGGGCTACCCCCGCGAGTGCGTCGGCGGCTCCCGCCTTTTTTTTTTGTTCGCTCGCTCGCTCGCTCGTCGTCGCCGTCCTTTATCCGCAAGCGCGGGCGCGCATGCACGCAAGGCAATCGTTAAATCGAGATTGCCACTCGCGATCCTTTGAAATGCAAATAGCGCCGTCTGCCGAGGCCCGCGCTAAAATCCACCTAAACTGCTCCTCCTTTTTAACTATTCCGTCTTTATGCCCCGGTAAGCGCGTTCTCTTCGTTTTCCGACTTTTTTTTTCACTCTCGCTCTCTCTTTTTTTTTTGTCGCTTTGCGCGGCGTCGCTCGCGCGTGCCCGGAGATGAGTGAATTTAGATATTTTTTAACTTTGTCGCCGAGCTCCCGCTTCGGGAGGTCAAACGATGCTCGCGTATTAGTTATTCGCTTAATTTATTCTTGTCAGATCGTCGGGAGCATGAAAAAATATTTCTCAAAGCGTTTAAAAATTTTCTTCTTTTTTTGTTACGGTACTGAAAAACTTGATTATTCAGTCGGGTGGTAAATGGATTCGAGCACGGAAATTTACACTATTTTTATAATATATAGACATCAATGTTCCGTAATGGAAGATTATTTATTGCCCGGAGAGGAAAAAGTGCTACCCGAGGAGTAATAAATATAAACCACTCCGTTTAATTACATATTTATGGTCTTCGAGTAACTCTTGTATCAAGAAAATCGTGTAAAAGTTAACAAGCCCGGCGGCTCTTATCGGTGGTAAGGTACGAAACAAACGTTTATTAGCACAATTTTTTACCCGCGTAATTGTAAGTCGCCCCGATGTTAATATTTGCCACATGTCAGAGTTTTACGATCGAATTTGAAATTCTAAAGCGTTTCACCGGGGCCAAAAAGTAGCTGCGAGCGAATAAATTAATAAACTTTTTTCGTACACGTGCCCCGAATATCCTTTGTAAAAAACTTGAGTTACCTCTTTATTGTTCAATCTTCACTCGAATCGCCCGCTTTTGTACTTTCCAAAATTATTGCTAAGTATATTGATTTCGCATTTTAATTCGGAATACAGAACAACCCCCTCCGACGCGACCAACGGAATGAAAAACATATTTAGGACACATTTATATTAATATGCATTCTTGATCTCTGTTCCATTTGTGTTACAGCTGAAGTTGACTCGGAGAAAGAATAAGTTTCAGTAGCAAAGAGACTTTTGTTTCAAAGGGAAACTCTCCAGAGCACAAAGTATTTCCTCTGATTTAAAAAGAAAATGAAAGATATATATTTTTCCCTAAAAAATTAATTACTTTAAAAATTGTTTCTTTTCCTACATAGTAATCAACATAAAAAGAATGAATAAGCTAAATCTAAATCTCTCTAAAAAATCAAATCCCAGCCAGACGGAAAAAAAAGTCTCAGCAGTTCGAAATTATCCATTACACCCAAAACAATCTAAATCAGAGAAAATAATTCGACCTCGCGGAGGTGCCGTTCCCCTTGTTTACGAGCCCTCGAATCTCGCCGGTCGAATCAAAACCCGGCACTAAAAATAATCCGGCGCCTTTTAACACCGGCGAAGTCGCCCCGATAACGATCGCCGCGCACAAAGTCCCCGCCGCTACATCGGGACACTCGCGTAAAATAAAACGAGCGAGACTCGGAGAAAAAAAAAACAAGATTTCCGAGCTATCCGACTGGATCTAGCGTGCGTGCACCGGTGCATTTACCCCGGCGGCGATCTTTACACACGGCGGAGGCCGCGACGATAACGGCCCGTAAGCGTCCCGCGCGCGCGAGTGTGTACAGTGACGCGGGAGACGCGCAGCGCACCGAGATCGCCAATCAGTTCGCACCGAGTGGCCGTACCGCCGGTGCCGATCAATCGCGCAAGGATCTAGCGGCCACGGCTATAGCCCCGCCGAAGAAGACGGGGGGTGGCCGGCCGCCCGATATAGACCGAGCCTATATACGCCCGTCCACCCCCCACGGGACAGGCCTTTTTTTCCTTCTTTATTATACTTGCAGCCCACCCCCGGGCACTGCGCGGCTTATCTCGGGGGCTCGCCGGATTTTTGCCCCGCGCGCACGGTTATACGGCCGCGGGGAGGGTCGTTTTGCGCAGCTCGCGCTTCTTTTTTACGGGCTCAATTTTGAAGGCGCGATTCCCTCCTTTTCGAGAGCGGCCCGGTGTCGCGATTTCCTCCGGTTTTATACGCGCAGTGAATAGCGCGTATATACGACTGGCGTTCCGGGATTTTTTTTATTTTCGACCAAGTGGTTGCAAAGAGGCTGGGCGTGTTCGAGGCGCCACCCCCTCGATTTGTCGGTCGACGTCGCGTCCGGTCCCCCGGCGGGGAGCGAGTTCAAAGTCGAAAGCGTCGCGGGCGAACGAAAATTACAGATGGCTCGGAGAGGCTGAATAATACAGCGCGAGCGGTGCCGCGCGGAAAAACGAAGCGAGGCGCGCGCGCGCTGACGATCGTTAAACTGAAAAGTCAGAGCCTCAATAGCAGTTACTCCCTGACAGTCTTGAATTATTTACAAGACGCGCATAAGCGCGATACGCTTTTGATCATGAATACAGTTATTTCCGCGCTCGAGCGCTCGCCGCTCGATGCCGCGCGACGTGACGCAAGAGCCTAAGCAGGGACGCGCTGTGTGCAACTAAAAGAGAGGGGGAAAAAAAAAGAAAAGATAACAACGAAAAGTACGTAAGAATGAAAAGACGAGTGCGGATCGAAACCGCCGCCGCTACTTCGCGTATACACACCGCTCGACCTCGCGCGGTCATCCACACACGCACATGTACACAAGAGACGCTCGATCGACTTGTCCACTCTGGCAGTATATCTACCTATACATTCTTGGAACATTTAACAGTCTTTGCGTACTTTAGAAATGATGGGTGAGTCCGTCGCGTCTTCCGCGGGCTCGACAAGCTGCACACAAAGCCCGGCGCGAGGGAGAGACGGTCAGCCCCGGCTCTATATAGGAGAGATGACCGGTGCGTGTACACACGCGCGCCGAGGCTTCGATCTCCCCCGTCCGGGCGCAACGTGCGTATACCTACGTACCTCGTGCTTTCACCGCCGAGACAATGGGACATTGTCGAGCGACGCAGCCTCCCCCTGATGACGCCCCCCACCCTCCCCCCTTGACAACGGCTCGTCGCACGCGTCATTGAACATCGTCCACACACTGAAGCGAGCCGGTGCGTACACACTCCGCTGGTGATGGCATCTCCTCTTCCGTCCCTCCGGACACTGATCGCGCGCACTAAGGATCACGACGAGTCACGGGGATGACGAGGACGTTGACGAACTCGCTGGGGGGCGTTGAAAGATAAAGTCAGTCAGTCAGTCGGCGGGCGCGGAGGGGCGCCCCCTCGGCGTTGCCTAGACGTCCGTGCCGGTGCCCTCCTGGTAGCCCTCGTCCGGCGAGCTGCGCGTCGAGCCGAGGACGCGCTTCAGCGCCGACACCGGCGGTAGCACCGGTACGCCCTTCTGCCACACGCGTATCTGCTTGGCGCCCGGCGGGAAGGTCTCCTGCTGCTGCGGCTGCGGCTGCGGGGGCTGGGGGCTGGGCGCCACCTGCTGCCGCGGGGCGCCGTACCCGCCGGCGGACACGGAGGGGCTGGGACAGCAGACGGCGTGGGCCTCCCAGCCGAGGCACTCCGAGTACAGCAGCTTGCTCTCGTCCAGGTGGTACTCGGCGTCGTCGGCCCCGCGGCCCGTGTCGCGTATCAGGTCCGGGTTGTCGATCGGCATCAGCGACGCCTGCGACGAGTAGCACGGGCCCGCTATCACCGAGTGCTGCAGCCGCGTCGTCAGCGTCGACGCGCCGTCCTCGTAGCCGGCCGACCGGCTCACCAGGTAGTCGTGGCTCTCCATCAGCAGCTGGCTGGCGGTGGGCCGCTGCGCGTAGCCCAGCAGCTGGCCCGGGCTGGCCGCGGGCTTGGCGGCGTCGTTGAAGCTCGTCGTCTCGACGTCGTCGGCCTTCCGCCGGCTGACCGTCGAGGTGGCGGACTGCGGGTGGCTCGTCGGGTGCTCCTGGGTGGCGCCGGTGCCGGCGCAGCCGTCCAGCGGCACGCTGTCCGTGCCGCCGCCGGGCGCCGGGCTCTTCACGTCCTTCTGCGGCATCCGCCTGAGCCTCATGAACAGCACCATGATGGTGAGGAGGATGAGGAGGATGAGGATGACCAGGGCGGCGGAGATGCCGGCGATCTGGCCGGAGCCGAGGGTGGACATGCCGGCGGTGCGCAGCGACACGTGGAGGGTGAAGTTGGCCTCGACGCTGCCCGCCGGGTTCTCCGCGACGCAGAAGAAGTTGGACGAGTCCGTCTCCTGGGCGTTGGTCAGCACCAGGGTGCTGAGCTTCCTGAAGCCGCCCTCCTCGTTTATCAGGATGCGCTGGTACGCGTTGACCGTCGAGTGGTTCGTGTACACCTTGCCGTTCCAGATCCACTTGACCTTGGCCGGTGGTATCGCGGTCACGGAGCACACGATGCTGGCGTTCTCGCCGATCGTCGCCTCGGCGTAGCGGCTGACGATCAGCATCACCGGCCGGCAGGCGAAGTCGTCGAGCTCGAGCTCGGCGAAGGACTTGTTCACCAGCTGCTCGGGCCGGTGGCAGATCGGCGCTATCAGCGTCGGCAGGTTCTGCCTCACCAGGAAGGCCTTCATCTCCCGCAGCTGGCAGTCGCAGGTCCAGGGGTTCTCGTGCAGCTCGATGCTGGTCAGCTTGTTCAGCGGGTCCAGCGTGCCCTGCTCCAGCATGGTCAGCCGGTTGTGGTTCAGCTTCAGGCTCTCCAGCATCTCGAGGCCCTGGAAGCCCGTGGCGGACACCTCGTTCAGCTCGGCGTTCGACAGGTCCAGCTTCACCAGATTCGGCGTCTCCTTGAACGCGTACGGCTGCACCTTGCCCAGGGGGTTGTGCCCGAGGGCCAGGTCCCGCAGGAAGCTCGCCTTGGACAAACTCGCGCTGGGTATCGCCGACAGCCTGTTGTGGCTCAAGTCGAGCTCGACCAGGTTCGTGAGACCGGCAAAGGCGTCGCGATCGATCCGATCGATGTGGCAGTTCCTCAAGTACAGCCGCTGTAGATTCGTCAACCGGACCTTGATGAAGATCTTGCTGTGCAGCTGCTTGATGTTGTTGTCGCTGAGGTCCAGCACCTGGGTCTCCGGGTCGATGTCGTCCGGCACGCTGGCCAGCGCCCGGCCCCGGCACTCCACCGTCCGCTTGCCGCTCTTCCACTTGCACGTACACACGTTGGTGCACTTGTCGCCCATCGCGCTGCCCGGCCTGACCAGGCAGACCGCCAGCAGCAGCAGACACGCCAGCAGCCTCGCCGAGTTCCGCCGCATCCTGCAGCCCGAGTTCCTCGCGCCGGGTCGTCCCTTAGTCCTCGCTCAGCGGCGCTGCTTCCACGGTGAACGGTACTGCGCGCCCGCAGGCCTCAGGCGGCATGACTCGGCGGGCGCGTCCGCAGCGGGCCGGCTCGTGCACGCGGGCCTCTGCGCTCCCGATTCGCGCGACCTACATCGGCGCGCGGCACGGGCTTCGCGGAAGCGCTCGCTCCCGGCGGCCGAGCGTTGCACTCTCGGCGAGTCTCGCTCCACCCCCGCGCACACGGACGACGCACACGCGCACTGCTCGGGGGGGCCGGAGTCGAGTGGCGCGCCGCTCGCTTATGTAAACCTCCCGAGGGCGACGTCCGCTGCTCCCGAGGGCTGGGGGACGTCGTTACCGACGCGCTCGGCTGCGCGCCCTTACGCCGCGCCGACCTGCGAACTGTGCACCCCGAAGCGACGCTGCCGCCGGGACAAAGGCGCGTCGACTGTGCGCCGCGAGGGATGCTGGCTGCGCCTGGAGGCGCGCGCGCGCGGCAAACGGTCGCGCTCACTCGCGTATACGCGTATATCGCACCGAGGGGAGCGAACGGCGCGCTGCTGGCTGCTGCAGCGAGCGGACGCTGCCGAGCGAGAGGGAGCCGAGCGACCAACTGCCGCGCGGCCCGAGAGCGACGGAGAGGGAAGCGCCAGCGGCGGCGGCGGCGGTAAACGCCGGCGCAAAGTAGGGCGCACCCTTCTTCGTGCGCCGCGCTCCCTCCACCCCCACCCCCGGCATAGTCGCTCGGTCCTCGTCGGTCGCGCGCGCCGGGGGTGGCCGCCCCTCTCGCTCGCACCCCCGTGGAGCCGCGCGCTCGCGCATGCACGGGGTGGCCTCCCTTCCATCGGCCCGGAGCGCGAGGCAGAGGGAGAGAGAAGGCGAGCGGGTCCGTGTGTCGTTGACTCGACGCGCGGCCGCGCTACTTGCGCTCCTCGCCTCCCCCGTCGATCCGCGCGCGCACGCCACTACCCCAAGTCGACGGCAAGGGCGCCGCCACGGGATCCGCGCCAGCGCGCGCCCCGCATCGAACGCCGTGTCCGCGGCCTAAGCCCGAGAGCGCGCGCACGACCCCCTGCTTCATGGAGGCTACGTACTCCCGCGCACACGTACACGTACGCACCCCCACGAGTGGGGGAGAGGCGCGTAATTGCGTGTCTTCGCGCGGCGCGTGCCGGGGAATCTCGAAACGCAAGTTTTTACGGATGTCGACTGTGTGTGTTTACGAGGGGGAAGGGGTGGACGCGGGGGTTTTTACCGCGCCGGCGACGAAGGGGTGTTTGGCGCGCGCATGAGAGGAGGAGCTGTCAATTATTCACCGGCTGCACTCGCTTTCATCTCGGCCGATGACGAGGCCGAGCGACCGGCTGATATTGAAAGAGCGCCTCGCGCGCACACACGACCCAGACGAGCTCTTGTTTTGTTATTGTACACAGGGGACATATTTTTTTTTTATTCTTATTTGGTTCACTGTGTCATTCATCATTCTGCGGGTTTTATTTTTTATGCACAAGGCTGAAGTGCCGGCTGATTCCTTTGTTGCACGATGAGCAGCGGTTTAATGGATTTTCGCGTAATCCGGGGATTCCCAAAATTTTAAATAATTAATATCGCCGAGTGCAGGGGATTAAAGCGAAAAGGTGGTACTGTTAAGATTGATTTTTTATGTTGAAACATTTTTGCTATAAGTGTAGCGCACGTTTTTCCTAGCTACGTAGCATTGATCGGGGCAAAAGTTTCTTTTGAAACTTAGAAACGTTCCTGAAGGGTTTCCAGAGAACGCCGTAGAATATAAAGTTTCTTTTTTCGCGTTACATTAGCTACATTTCTGAAGAGATCGATCGCCAGGGAAAAAATTTCTTTGATTGCAAAAATTACTCGCGCCCATAAATTGTCGCTTTTTCATTTATTATCTCACTTATTACTTAAGATCTTGAATGCCTAAATAACGGAGTTATTTGAAATTCTACTGTAAAAAAATAAATAATCTTATTTTACATTTAAGATCAACGAGGTGAAAATATATTGCAAATCTAAATGTACAGTTCACTCTTACAATTAATTAAACAATAAACGTGCTAATGTAATTCGAATAGCATTGATACGAAAATATAATTACGTACACCGAGTAACAATTATGCGATTAATTTCTCCCAGATCAGTAATATGAATCTCGCTTCATGCAAATAAATTTTTTGCCTCCCCTCAAATGAAGCAATACCAAAGTTATAATAAGCATCTCTACTCGTCCTAAATAAACAGTCCACGGACGCTATCGCCCCGGCGCATTTACATTTGTTCGCGCATATCTCCCGACGCAATTCTTGCACGATTTTCGTCAGCCTCGTAACTCTACCTTTATCTCCTCGAGTCAAAAGTCCGGTGATCTCTGCAGCGTATGCACAACTGCGCGCATTATTTTTTCCCGGACACGAACGAACTGATTTTATCTCGCGCATCTTTAATTAGCCCCGTGCGATCGCCCCGATAAAACTCGGTCGGTGCATTCGACGCGCCTCGTCAGATCCGCGGGGCGTGAAAGCTCAAAACAAACGATAAACATTTAAAAGTGCATCAAGCAGAGCGAGCGCGATATCGTCGCGTGAAAGCGCGGCAAATCCGCGCGAGCCGTATAAATCGTGCTTTTCCGCGAGGCGCATCCCCGGCGCGCGAGCGAAAAATAAACGAAAGAGCCAGCCACCCCCGCGCCGAGACGAAGGCACTTTTGAATTCAAGACTATCCATAAAGGCCGCGCGAATTTACGACTTCCCGGGGCGCGTGTCAACTGGAAAGAATCCACCCCCGCCCCCTCGTGCCCGAGCTGAAAAGACATAGAGCGAGCCCCGGGATTTCGCCGGACAGAGAAAGAGAGGGGGAGGACTTTGTCGCCATCGAGGCATGCAAGCGTGCACGCGAGTGTACATCGTGTTCGTGCATCTAGGAGCCGACGGCCCAAGGGGGGTGGCGGTCGCGGCGGCGAGATCGAAAGAGGGAGCGAGACGACGCGCGTCCTCTTTTTCGCCGTCCCCCCGGCCGTTTCGGCGGCTTAAATGCACTGCGCCGCGGATTGCGCCGGACGCGCGACCGGGGGAGAGAGATATGGCGCGCGCGAGGGGACGGCCACGGGGGAGTCGAGGACCTCGCCGGAAACGTCACCCCCGCGCGCGCGCGCGCTCAACGTCAACCCTCCCCGCGGATGATTAGTTTTTCTTGGCAGGCCGCGCCGATCCCCGAACTCGAGCGCTTTTTGACTGTAACCTATAATCACGATGGAAAATTTTCTTTTGCTTTGTGTATATAAGCTACTTTTGCGCACTACACTGGGTTAAATGCTTTAAGCTTATTTCACGCTTGAAGCTTATTTAAACTATTTTACATTAAATGGTAAATTAAGTTAGATTCTCCTCTCACAAAGTTATTTTAATTTGCGTTAATTTATAAAATCTAGTCATTTTAATAAATATTAAATAGTAAAATTACTAATTAGACGTATTATTATAGTTTTCAATAAGCTGACTGTGATATCACGCAAGTGCAATTTCTATTTTCTTCTTCCTTTTTAGAGCTACTTATAGAATGAGTAGAATTAAATATTTTTGTATTAGAAAAGTATTATGTAAAACTAATTTTTCACCATTTGTAAACATGAAATTTACAATAAACTATTCAAAAACAAGTTACCAATAAGTACATTAAATTTCATGGATGTATAACAGTGTACATACAAGGGTTCGTGGCTGCGCGTTGGCGTGTGTTTTTTTAGCGTCGCTGAGAAATCTTTTAAAGCGCTAATCTCGGGTGGAGGATCTTCTGTCTTAAATAATTGAGTGTAGCAGTCTTGAAAATTGTCCTTTGACTTCCACGGCTTTTGAAAGTAATTGGAGTCGGTAATTTTCTTAGCGAATAAATGTTCCCATTCATTTCCCCCTGCTTTTCTGAAAAGGAAGTGGAGAATTGTGTTGGAAGAAAAATTTCAATGTTCACTTGTTCCTAGGCGCTTGAGGTTAATTTTTATTAAAAAGGTTAAAGAAGTTTGTTGAAACACCAGATTGCATGTTATTACTTGATAAGATTTAAACGTGCTCACATGTTACTTTAAATAAAATCATCCGAGTTATTTCGTCACTTAATTGAATGGTATACTAATTAAATTATTATCATTCAATTGCTATAATTAAAAAGCGTATAATTTATTTAATTCCCATACATGATATTGTCTTATTTATAAATGAAAAATGACTGCGGTTGAAACCGCGCGGGCAATGCATTGAAAATGCATAATATTTATGTTTATAAATGAAATAAAGTAATAAATCAATATTTTATTGCAGGAAAAAAGCATATGAAACATTGAATATTCGTGTGCATCAACTGATTAAATTCGAGAGTACAGATTTTAATGTGCGATATAACTCGTGTGACAGGTAGGTGTACACAAAAATTACTTTGTATAAATTTTTTCCATCAAAGAATAGATGTGATTAAAATAATTTGAATAACAAATTTATTTAAAGCAACTCCCGCTTCTCCAAAGTGGCATTAATGCAAGTACTTTGGCTGCCTCAATGAAATTTAAATTTTCAAAAAACGGAAAACACGTAAATATTTTTCAATGAATTTATCTCATTTTTAAATTTGTAATTCAATTCAAAAACACTTTGAGCCTGAAGCGTGGTATTTAAAAAATCAAACTTAATTAAGTTTAATATTTATTTTTAACCGTGGAATACTCATTTTAAACAAACAGTGTGCGAAAAATAAAATTAAAAGTATATCCTAAAGTGCAAATTTAAAATAAAAAAAGGAAAGGTAAAAAAATTTGAAATCTTAAAAGTATGATTGACGTAACTTTTAAAAACAGAGCAACGAAATCTTTAGAGTAACCAACAGCTTCTTCAAAACTTTTTCAATCTAGAGAATTTTCGCGGAAAAAGGAAGGGTTAATAGTCTATTTCTTAGGGGAACAAATAATGAAATCGCATGATAATACACTGAAAGTTGGGAAAATTTGTTTAATCCTCTCAAGCCATAGACCCAACTTCTCCGAATGCACAAACACACATCTCGTAAGCTTACTCGGACCTTTACTACCCGTGAAGGTGAATTTAAATAGGAAATTCCCAGTTTTCCGCAGTGTGTTAGTATATAAAGTATGCGCTTTGCCCTAATGTCCGAAAGTTTGAACACTTATGAAGCGAAATAGTCGCGTAAACTTTGAATTTAGCCGCGTAATCTTGTAAAAATTTAAGTCCGCTTGTATTTTTAAGCTGCTCCACGGACTCCGAAACGCACACCTTCAAACTGCCTTAAACATTTAACTAAATCTTAATTTACTCCGAGTTAACTATACGCACCGCAAATGAATTAAATTCCAATGGGTCGGTCAGTATCTACTTTTATAATTAATTTATCCTACTTTATTTTGCATACTATTGGATTATTTAAATATTATCTCACATTATTTTTAATTAAAATAATCATTTTTATCGTTAAACGATGAAGATACATTTCAATTGTGTTCGTTATTTTAAATAAAATAACTTTCATTTTGTTTTTTAAATTCTATCGATAATTTTATTTTCATCAAAGCTAAAAAAAAGTAGGCTTTTAAAATTTCGTTTGTGGTCTACGCTAAAAAAACTACAGTAATGCATTTTAAGGTTTCCGTCGCCTGGCAGAATATTGAACCACTAAAATTTCTGAAAAAGCGTTTCTAAAAGCTACTTTTTCCCTTTATCACTTTTAAACGTATGATCTAATTTTTAGTGAAAAGTATTTCTAACGCGCTACAAAAGTAAGTTTAATTGCTTAATTCAATATTTCAATTTTCATACGAGATTATAGTTCATAATACACATATATGCTTTAAAAATAAAATGGAAGTCTCTAACTTTGACAACGCTCCTTTTAATCAATTTTTTTAACTTCCTTGTTCAGTTCATTTCATAAAGTCAGTAAATAGATTTAACTGAAATCTATATTTACAAGTAACAATTGATTACCTGGTCATAGAATTTTATTTCTTTTTTCGTTCCGCAAAAATTAGAGAGCAAACATTTTTATGACGTAAATTTTGAAATAAAGTCATAATTATATTTCAATAACAATTGAGAGTAAAAATAGTTGCATTCTAATTAATGGAACTGCTGAAATTTCCTACTTTTAATCGCAGCGGAAAGCTTTCGTATTTTTTTTATAAACTATAACAAGCGAGTAACAATTAACAAACCACAAAAAAATCTTTATCCATTTAAACCACCTTCCTCAACACTGCCCAGTAACCAAGCTATATACTTTTCTCCCTCGAAAGTAATCGATATCACGTAACCCTCGGAAAAGCGTCCTTAATTTTATCAAATCAAAATCGTCCGGGGGCAAAAAAGCCACCCATCAACGTCGAACCTCCCGGAAAGACGTCCATTAAAAAAAAAGGCCTCCTCCCTCGTCAACCAAAAAGCCGCTCCCCTGCACCCCTATGTACCTATACATGCGCGCGCGTACCTCCAGCGATCGCGACATCCGCAAGCCATGAAAACGCTCCTCATAAACCCACGGAGCGCGCAATCACCGGCATTTCTCATGCGCTCGCGCGCCTCCATCGGCCATCCGGTCTATTTATCATTCTCTCTGTCTTCCCGCGCCGTCCTCTCTATTTATATCGCGGGCTCCTCGCGCGCCGGCGCGCTTTTCATCGCGCCCCGGCCCCGCTTTTCTGTCGCGCGCGCTCTCACCTTTCAGCCGAGAGCCGGGTTCGCCCCTCATTTCTCCTCCTTTTTTTTTAGGCTAGTCGACGCGCGCGCGCGGATTGATCATTCATGATGTTTGACGATTGCCGTCCGTCCCTCGTCATCCGCCCCCGCTCGCGTCTTTTTCGCTGAAACGGGTAGGCCGCGCTCGCGGATGAAACGAACGGGATCGAGGCCGACCCCCTTCTTCTTCCTCTTTTTTCTCTTACCTCCGGAGCCCGCGGAGCGCATGCAAATAAACATTTTCGTAAGTGATTATGCGCGGGCCAGGAGAGGGTTATCAAGATCCTTGTTACGCCGGGGCTTATCTCGGCGGCCGCGATGATTTATTTAAAAAGGGTGACGTTTCTATTACGAGAATTAAGGACGCATTCATCGATCGGCCCGCCGGGATCGTAACGAATGGGGCGCGTGGTCCGCATCGCCGAGAGTCCACTGCCCCTTTATGTATACGTATATACTTTCTCTCGCTTTCTCTCTCTTTTTTCGACCAGCGGGAAGAAGGGTCAACCGCGCCGAATCGCGAGCGGCGATTTAGGCGACGGTCGTTCCGCCGGGATGATGACCGGCGATCGCCCCGGAAATCTCGCCGATAGTACGGCCCGATCGTAATTTATTATTATTATTATTGTTCGATTTATTGTGTTGGAAGCTTTTTTTGAAAAATTTGATCGGCGTTGAAAAAAGAAGGAGCGTCGTATCTCGCGCGGATCGCTTAATAGGGAATTCGAGTTATAAAAATTGATTTGATCGGTGTAGATAAAAATTTAGGACGTTTATGCTTCGATTTTTTTTTTACACGATCCTATTCGCGTAATTATTTGATTCATTGGATTGATACGCGTTTCAAGGAAAAAACTCGCTCTTTGGATCGCTTCGTGTAATAAATTTAAAGATATTTTTTTTTAAATTATTTATAGACCGGTCTAAAAAAAATTTGGCGCGCTTACTTTTTACTCGTATACTTTCATTATACAATCGACGGTAGGGAAATATAAAATTAAATTTTATTACAGACCGAAAAGAAAGAACGTGCTTCTTATAATTGAATTAAATATAAATCTCAACGACGATGAAAGGGGTTATTTCGCTGCATGAATTCATTAAATTTTGTAGAGTCATCGTGAAGACTAGAGCAAAATACTACAAGTGGTATACAAAAGTGTTACTCCAAGTTCAATCGAGGTCGAGGAGGTAACTGCGAGTCGCTGGCTTACCGCTGCGTAAAGATGGGGAGCTTGCTCGGACACGAGGATGGATAAGAGAAAATTTCAAGCTCTGGCGCGTTAAAAACAAATTCGCGGCGAATTTCTATAGTTTATTACCTTTCTTATGAATTTATTGTCTTTAATTGGAAAAGTGCAAAATTTTTACTCCTTCACAAACTACGTACATACACTGCATTTCTCTGATAAAATACCAGAACACATTGTTTGAATTTGAAATTGAAGCTATAGTTGACCGATCAAATTAAATTTTCCGCAGAGAATTATTTACACCGAAATAATTGTCCGTTATATTGTAAAATGATTTCTCTGTTCCCGCTTTGTTTTTCAAAGCGTAAAACACAATACGCACGAAAAAATATTTAAAGCTCGCACTCACCACCAGCTCAATTTGCTAAAAAATACGCTCACCTTTGTCGCGCTCCAACGAGCGCTCGAACCTCATCGTTTATTTAAACATCCCGGAGCTTTTGCAATAACAAGGAGCCCGCGCTGCGCTATCCCTCCATCATCTTTCAATTTTCCACTCGCGCGGGTCGAAGACAGTAACGGGAGCAAGAAAGGCACCGTCCCGACGGGCGATGCTTAGGCTAATAACGATCGCTCGCGAAAAGGAGGAAGGCGGGCGCGTGGCGCGCCGGGCGAATAACGGGGGAGGCGACGCGGCGATATCGATTCCGACGGCCAATTAGGGCTAAAAGGCCCCTTCTCCAGCGGGAGTGAG
The DNA here is from genome assembly GCA_900480045.1 of Eurytoma adleriae. Lineage (NCBI taxonomy): Eukaryota > Metazoa > Arthropoda > Insecta > Hymenoptera > Eurytomidae > Eurytoma > Eurytoma adleriae. The sequence continues at coordinate 25,773 of UXGC01000099.1, forward strand.
AGAGAGTCAGAGGAGTTTGCGCTAGACTCCGGGAGAGAGCCTCGCTCCCTGCGATTGTGCCCCGGATGTAAACTACTCGCGCGGCCGCTTTTTCCCCTCCGCCCCCGCCGACGTCCCGACCCGTCCCGTCGCGGAAACTCACCCGGCAAAACGGCGCGCCGCCGCCGCCGCCTACGTAATGCCGTGTCTTTTGCGCGGATTCAAATGCGCGAGCGGCGCCGCCGCATGAATATGAATGCGGCGCCTTCGCCGCGCGCTTTGCGCCCCGCGCCTTTGTCTTTAATTTACGGGGGAATTTTCGCGCTGGCCGATTTCGTTTAGCGGGCCGCTTTGCCGCGATTCCGACTTAGAGGCTCGCTTTTTAAGCTCGCGGGGTCCACTTTTTTTGGACTTGCGGCGTAGGTTTCGACGTTTTGTTATATAGACGGTATGACTTGCGGTGAGTAAGCGGACGAATATTTTTAGTCGTATCGAACTCGTTACAAATTTATCGCAATCTGTGGTGGAATAATTTTCTGGGGTATATATTCCAGTTTTTACTTTTTCACGAGTCATGAATGTCTGATTTCCTTATTTAATAAAAATAACATTTCTGGGGCATTGGTCGCAATTAAACTTCGATCCAGGAAATTATATTAAAAATGAAGTTAATCCATTTCCAAACATTTACGTAATACAATTTGTTATAGCATTTCTTAAATAAATTTAATCGAAAATTTTAAAACTCATTTTTAATTAATCCAATATCTCGGCTTTTATTTTAGTCGAATTGAATTAATAAAAGGCCACGGGATTTACAAAAAAAAATTATTTTTAATAGTTCATTTCGACGCTAAACCTCCTCTGGTGAACCTACAATAATAGGGGGATAAAGTAAATGAATACCGAAAGGAGAAACGGGGATCTTAGCAAAAATTTCCGACGTGATTCAATCTCGGAGAAAATTTGTATTCTTGGGAGTTTCGGGTCACCAATTTTGAATTTCGGCAGAAAATCAACGTAAGCGGCATACGAAGCAGGCGGCGCCCGCCCGAAAGAGGTTAATTGGTTGTGCTAAATGCCGTTCAATGATACTTTAACACTTTGTAGATATGGAAACAGATAATTTGTACGTGACGTTTAATTTATAAAAATACATCCCTATAAGAACAGACACGCAAAAAAATTATTGAAATAATTAAACGAGATTGAAAATGTAATTTTATTGTTTAAATTTTTCTATATAAGAAACGTCGCAAAAAATTAAACGAGATGGAAAATTTAATTTTGCTGTTTAAATTTTTCTTTGTAAAAATAAATCTAACAAGGTATTATCTTTTTCTAGAATAATAAATGAATTAATGTACGTAATGAAGGCTTTATTCTTTAAAAATTTCTTTCACCGCTCAAAACTGTTCCGCTTTGTTGCAATATACCTATACCCACTGAAATCCTGATTCAATAATTTTTCAACATGTTCCTTCCATTACCCCTGCCCCGGCGGCGTATGCAAAGTTACTTGAAACACGCGGGAAAGGTGAGCGCGCGGGCATCAAAATAAAAGCCGTGAAAAAAATTTCATTAAAATCGTACACCCACTCTGTCTAAATTCCTCCTCGACTGCCGCAAATAAACAAAAAAATTTCGCTAAAGAGCATAAAGCGTTCGGCGCCGCTTTGAAAGCAGCAATCGCGAGTGCAGGGGCCCGGGAAAGAGAGAGCGAGTCCGGGCAAAAAGCCACACGACTTTTTCGCGTCTGGAATCTCGACGCTCGGAGGGTCCGTAATGCGCGTCGCGCCGTCTTGTTAGGGAAAATAGCGGCGAGCGCGGAATAAGAGCGCGCGCGATATCCCCGCTGATTCTAAGAGGGGCGACCTCCGCCTCCTCCTTATGCAAATGCCGCGTGAACTTTCGGAGCGTCGAAATTTCGACCTTTTATTCTCCGCGTCGTATACCTCGCCTCTTCCTTTTTTTTCTCTCTCTCGTGCCCCGGCGTTGATTAAGGCTCGAGACGTGGGTCGACGCGAGAGCGACTCTTTCTGTTGTAGGCGTCCGCTTTGCGGGGGCGTGGGATCGACGAATATCTCTCGTAGGCTTTTATTCTCTGCTTTTTTTCCGGCGTCGCGCGCTCGGGTGCGATACGATCGCGCCTCTAAACTTCTGACGGAGTGTACGCGCTTTGGCTGCAGCGCGACGCGCGTATCGCGTGACAAAAGACTTTTTGACCGGAGATGCTTTTAAATAATTTAAAGGGGCTTTTGATAGGCGATCGCGAAAATATTGGATGTGAAATTTCAGAAGAAAAGTCGCGACGCCGCAAAAAATTAATCGGCAATTCTCCGTTAGATTTTTCTTTAAGTGCGGTGTATTTAGAGAGCGAAATATTTATGCGATCAAAAATTTATGGATGTGGTAGTGCGAGAAGTATTATGATCAAAATAAAAAATTCCTGGTGCATATTGTCTTTAACAAAGCAAACTGAGCATTTTCTCATATCTACATCTTCGATTAATCGCAGTAGATAAACTTCAAATGCAATAAGTCAATTCAAGCTAATACATTAATGTGATAAAAAAGATCGTATACATCTTTTAATTAAATAATAACATACATTACATAACATAATAAAGCCGTGTTTTATCTTTATATTCCTCGATAAAACTTTCATACCACTCGAAAGCCTTACAAACTCAAAACCATCATTTTACGCATATAAAAGAAAATTCCTTATCTCCGCGCATCATCTCCAAACAACGAATCCACCCTCAACAAAACTCGATCTCCCAAGCATCCGCTCAGCTCCTCGAGCAGCACCTCAATCCCTCTCCCGCGTCGAATTCGCTCGAAAACAGATTTTCACCTCTCCACCGCCAATGCGGCAAAAAAAGCACACAAGACGCTTTCTCCCCCCACGAAAACATCGGCTCGATCGCGCGATCCCCACCCCCCTCGTTGTTTCTCCAACTCCGCGTGCGAAAACAGACAAGAAGGATCAGTCGCGCGCTCGGCTTATTACCGCGGGGGAGGGTGAGTCCCTCCCTCCCTCTCGCCACCTCGACGAGGAACTTGCGGCATGTGTCATCCCCCATCTCGGGGGGCCGGGCGCACAATATAACCGGGGAGCCGCGGCCGTCATCGAGATTATCGCGAGGGGGGCGCAGCTGACGCTGCGGCTAGCCGATCGACGCGGCCGATACGCGCGTGTTTGGATACGCCGCGGGTACACAGCCGCCTCCCGGGGGCGCCGCGCGCCGGATTCCTTTGTCTTAATTAATGAGGGAGTTAGGCGCTGATTGGAGCGAACACCCGTTGACTTAGTTCGCTCGAGCCTCATCCTCGCCGTCCCACCCCCCACCCACCTCCTCCGCCGTGCTCAGCTCTTCCGCGCGGTTAATAGTCTTGACGCTGGGTGGCGGAGCTTTGCCAGCCTGTTTTTACTGTTTGTTCGAGCGACGAGCCGAACTGCCGAGTAAACATCTAGTTAACTTGTTGGATGATCTTATCAAATTTTAATTGATAGGCATATCTGCGATTTGATTTTTTTTTTTAATTTTTTTCTTTGAGGGGGTGTTTTGAGCGGGGATCGGTTTTTTTTGTTAACTTTTGCGTGCTTTTTCGTTGGATAACGTTTAAGTTGTCGGGAACTGCAGAGAAAGATTTTGCATGGGGGAAAAGGCGTAATACGGAATGCTGATACTCTCTGGACTCATGGAAATGACGCTATAAAATGTTTGTTTGCTGTGCTATTGAAAAGTTTTCGAAATTTTCGTTCGGAGTTATTTGAGTTGAAGTGTGTATTTGACTTTAAATTTTTTACCGGCGAGTCGTATTTTTCGATACAATTTGCATCACACCCGAGCAGTACAAATTCCAGCACTGCTTACCTTTAAAATTGCAAGCCAATGAATTTGTTAGTGATTCTTAAATTAATATTTGTCTTTTATAAATCAATTTAATGCGTGTAATATTAAAACATTAAAAGTCATTTTTTGCACAAAAAGGGGAGAATACGCTTGATCGATTAAGTCTTTCAGCCTTATAGAATTTTAATCCAAGTACACGATTACGCCGGGGAGCATTTTTTTTCATAAAAAGAGTTATCGATCAAACTTACAGAAAATTCATAATGAAAATGGCTGTGATACGCTTTGACGAATGGAAAAAAGAAATAATATAACTTCATCCATCTAAAGTGTCTCGAGAAGAAAAAATCAGAGTAACACTCAAAGTAAGAAACCGTGACGCCTCGTAATTTAAAGCGACGTCGAAGGGTCCATTTTCACTCGAAAGTTACACTTTTTTAATCTTTCCATCAAACTTCCATCGCTCCGCCCCCTTATCAAATTAAACGCAGACAAAAGTCCTCTCACCCCCCACCCCTTTAGTGTAACAAAAAAAAAATCTCATAATCCCGCGAGCAATCCTTTTAACGGAGCAGCTACACCCGGCCTAACGTCAGACTCCATCCTTTGAAATCCAGAAAAAGAGCCTCCGCGGGCGATATCGAACCGCTCGACTACGCTTACGAGATCACGAATGCGCCTGACAATCGCGAAATCCGCGCGAGCGGGGGGAGGGGGTGCCGCGACAACGCCCGGAAGTCTCGGGGGTAGCGAGCGGAGAGCCGGTCATGCGATGCGCTCGCGGCGCGCCGCGGAGCTTCGGCCTCACTCGACCCCGATGCACACACAGCCGGCGAAATTAAAATATCGCCCCCTCCGACTCGTGTCTCCCCCTCAATTTCGCCACTTTTCGCGCTTTGTTAGCCCGGCGCTAATTACTCGCCGCGGCGCCGCGCGTTCATTTTCCGCACTCACGGTTAATTTTGAAGGCTTTTTCGAGTGGCCGCGGCTCGCTCGCGAGGTGAAAAACTTCTCTCTTTTTTTTTTGCTGCGGGACAGCGCGGTATATGGCCAGTTGGACGGATATAAGTTAAATGTAATTTATTATTTTCCTTCTTTTTTTTTGCGAAAGGTATAAAACGTCGTCGTTTAATTGCGCGGTAATTGAATCTAGTTGTGCAGTTGAAATTTGTTGATAAAATATCTCTCCAAATTTTAATGGGTATTAATGATTCAAAATATGGTCGTTTTAAAATTTCAGTTTTATCCTCTAATCTCTACAAAAAAACAACAAATATCGAACTTACGTCAAGAGCTAAACCCCGACTTAAGTTAAAAACAAAAAGTTAATTTGAATTATTCCGCGAAAACGCGTGGCGGGACAAATGGCAACGGGCATTATTAATCTCATCGTTGTTTCTGTAATCACTGCACTTTTCGGGTGAGGCGGGGGGACTAGTTCCACGGCAACGTCCGAATGTAGAACGAGACAAAACAGAAATGGGCAGCGAGCAAAAGTGACTGAACATGCATTATTCTAACTAAAAGTAGCAACGGCTTCATAAATTTCAAATGCTTCTTTCTGCCCGTCGCGGGCCATGAAATTCCAATGCAATCTCAAATCAAATTGAAAGTTCTGCCTTCCACTTTTATTAGAGCGGACGGCGCGGAGTGTCTGATTTTAAGCTATACACACCGGTGGGACCGCCCATGGAACTGGACCCGCCGCGCGAACTTTGCTAAAATAAGCCCCGTAAACAGGATGTCACGCTGTTTCGCCCCTCTGAACGATCGCGAACTCGCCTCCTCCCGGCGCAACTTTTCTGACGAGGCAGTCATTTCGCTCATATTTGAAAATATGACGCCCCGACGCGCTGCCGCGGATCAAAGTTGCAGGTATTGTTTGCGAATTGTGTACGAGGTGCCACCTGTATATAAGCGTACATATTATTTTGTTTTTAATTTTTAACAACTATAAATATTGTTTTAATTACGCGGCGTATCGGGGTGTGTAGGTATTTGCTTAGTTGGAAAATCGATTCCAGACGAGAATTAATCACTGGCGTGTATGTATACGTGACGTTCATCAAATACTACGGGAGTATATTTACGTTTGTTTCATAAGTGGTCTAAAAATCTCACTCACTGAAATAACCGATACTCCATGCAAGGCCGTTAAAAAAAAAGCGTAATCAAGAAACTTGTTTGCTCGATCTATAAATACACTTTTGAGGGATGTCGATTCGGGAAACAACAATAACATGTAATTACACTTGTATAATTAACCCACCGTAACCCAGTTGCAAATACAAATACAAATTAAAGCAATTAATACAAAATTAAAGACGGTTAATGAAATAAATTGATGAATCTTTCTAATTAATACTTACAAGATTTTAAAGCATTTCGTAAATTACAAGATTCTGAAGGATAAATTAACTAATTTCAGACTATTACAGATGAAGCTTTTCAATGTAATATTGGATTTTACTTTACAATAAGTAGGTAGGGTGACTAGGTCATCGAATCAAACTTGCTGCTTGTCGATACGAAATTATACGGTTTTAGACCTTATATTAACTTTTCGAAAATCTTACTTCCTTACAAATTAGGTTTCTAACGCCTTTATATAAATAATTTAACAAATTAGAAAAAAGGAAATGAAAAGTGAAAAAAAATATAATTTCCGTTATTTCACATTTTAAAGCATATTACAAGACTACTGTTAGACGCAAGGCGATACCCGACACGTAGGTTCAACGATCCCGCGAGGATCGCGTTCCTTTCGGAAGTCTTCCCTGCATCGATCTAGGACAAACGGCGAAACTAATGGAAATAGCGGCAATATTTCAAATATCGTCGTTACAATGCATTCGCATGCGGCGGTGGGCTGCCCGCCGGCATGAAAAGAATGTCTGATGAATCGAAATTTACATTGGCCTCCGACGGCTCGGCACACGGGGAGAGAGCCTCCGGGGCTCCTCACGACGGCTCCGAAAAGAAACGTAAATAGCTGACCTATTGCCGGGCGGTGAACTATTGCCCGGCGTTACGTCGCGGCGACGCGAGTGTGTCCCTTTTTTTCTCCTCGCGAGCGGATATTCGATCCCAAATTGACCAGATAATGCCGATCAATAGTTTCGAGCGAACGGCCTGCGCTATTTCGAGATGATGTATTCTCGTAACAATGAGTTTGTCAATAAAGAACGATGGGTATTAAAATAGCGTTATTGTATTTGTCCTTTGTGTTTTTCGTATTTTACTGTTTACGTTTTCGTCAACCTGGAAATTTTTTCAGTTTGGAACAATGAGGGTCTATTAATGTGATGTAGCAATGAAGTAGATGATTAATAAGATTACGAACGATCTGACCAATTTCAACTGAAATTAACCTGAATTGCTTTATCTCCTGATTTTATTATCATAATTTTATCACGCGATTTATCCGACTAATTAATGTAGTAACTGTCACTCTAAAAAATGACGTGAAATAAAATTTCAAAAATTTAGCTTCACCATTTTTCCGCGATAAACAAGGAAGCTCTGATATGTTGTTTTAAGGCACGTAAGATAAGCCGCGAGATTAGAGCGGAAGACCAATGAAGGTTCGCATTTTCTCGCAATCAAAGGATCTGAGGGATTACCTTCACGCTACACTCCACCGGCGAGTGGCGAGGAAATTGCATACGTGACGGGCCGGTGCATCAATCAAATTTTATATTTGGACAAGCGCACTACAACCCTGGGCGATAAACATCGCCAACAATCCTAGGGAGAGGATCCCTATCCGAGAATCAACCGTAAATATAAATCGCACCGACTCACCCTAGCCCCAAGATTTTTTTTTCATCAAAGCCCGCGTCCCGTATCAACGCTCCAATCGCTCGGGCGCAACAACTACGTTGTAAATAAAAAAAAAAGGAAGCCTCCGGAATCGAATCTCCACACCCGGCGCGGCAAGGAGGCCTCGTCTCCGATTTGCATTTCGATTAGCCGCGCGCGATCGTCATTGCACCCCCAAGAGCCCGCTCCGCTTTAGCGGCCCGTCGGCAAGGGGGTATAAAAAAAAATTGGCGCGAGGGGTGGATTGCGCGTAGGTGGCCGCGCTTTATCGCTCCCCGGTGTGCGATCGCGCCGTGACGGGAATGTCGCGGCTAATAACGTTTCTTAGCGCGCGATCGCGTGCCCCCCGCCCGGGAGATTCACTTTTTCAGCGGCGACGCGTTTACGCGCCGCGTATATTATTCAAGGCCGGCCGGGGGAGGCCGAGTTCTTTCCGCGCCGCGGTTATAACTTCTCGACGCGGGGGGAAGGGGGGCTTCTCTGGGGCATTGCGTCTGACCTTTTTTTCCGCTCGCTGTACTCCGCGCCCGCCCCCGCTCGTCTTTAGGCCTCCCCCAGGAGCGGCTATATTTTCCCGGCGGCGCTCAAGTGGACAGTTCGGGACGAGTGCGCTCGCCGCGGTTGATGATTATGTTTATTTTAGTGCGTGAACTCGCCGCGTAACAGTTTCTTTTTTCTGATACTTTGATAGCGCTAAGCTGTATAAAGCTCCCCGGCATGGGAATTCTTTTCTTTCTTATTTGTCGGCCTGTCTTTCGGGAAGTGCGTAAGTTTTCGGGTGGCTGCGGGGGATATTGCTCTTCTTTTTTGACGCTGATTAATTTTACACCGCGGCGTTTCTTTTTTTTGCCCGAGATCTCTGGAGCGTTGCGGTAAACGAGAATTAATGTTTTATGGCGAGATTACAATGTATGTTGATTACGCGCTGAGAGGCCAAACGAGTTAAGTTTGATGTGCTCAATTTTAACGGCTTTGAAGTGTGCAAAATAAAACATCGTAAGCTTTCAAAGTAACGAAACTTTTTTAAATAGAAAAGCTTTCATCATTTAATAAGCATAAATAATTAACTCTGTTGTATAAAATAACATTAACTCAACAACCACAAGTTGAAGCAATTTATCCTTAAAGTATAAAAACTAATTTGTAACATATGTTAATATAAAAATAAAATATTTACGAAATCGAGCACATACATCACCTTTATCCACCGAGGAAATAGGGATAAACGTGCAGACGTTTATCAGAAGGGTAGCATAGAGGGTGATTAAAAATTTATTAAAGATCAAAGGGGAAAGTTGCTTAGCAGTATAAGGTCTATCATACATTTACGTCAAAAGATGGTACTATTTTGTTTACCAGTCAGAAATGAGTTCAATGCCTTTTACGTAATTAGGGCTAGACTCATATAAAATGTATAATCAATCATAATAGAGGCATTTATCGATAAACATGTTGCTATTCCAATCTAAATACCTTACGTTCACATTCTAGTTGTATTGTGACGTTAAATATAATTAATTATTAAGCACTAGAAATTACGTTTATTTAGGTATTAATAATTTTACATAAAAAATTAAAAAAAAAAGAAAGAGTGGAAGCTTCCTACGAAAAGTCACAGCTCAATAGGTCCGTACCGGGTGACTCCAGGGTAACTGCGCGCCGGGAGCGCCGCGGAGCGATTAGCAATTTCACGGACTGAAATGAACGGGAAATGGTTTTCGAGCGGCGGGGCGCGCGGTTTAGGGTCGCTCCTTTCCCGGATTATTTGACGGATCGAACGATAAAATATGTCGACGAGCCGGCGTCGGCGCCGCCGTCCTTCCGCTCGCTCCGGAGCCCGACCCCGCGCGGAATAAACGTCGATTGGCGGAAACTTCGCCGACTGCCGATGCTAGGTACGCGCGCGGGCAAGGAGGACGCCGAAACTTCGTTAAAAACTAATTCGCGAGCGACTGTTTTGCCGAACTTTTATCTGCTGATGAAATTTAATAATATATTACGCTCACCGTGAGAAGTGCAACAAAGTTGTTCTTGCTTCTTAGATTGTACAATTTTAAGCAGTGCTTGCGGACTTTCTTCCAATCTTCAGGTAAATTTAGAAATTTTAATGCGCCCAAAAATAAATTGAAATCATTTTAATAGACAGCGATTCTGTATTTATCAGCGACACAAAATCATTATGTACAATAATTTAATTTCCACGCATACGAGGAGGAAAGACACGCGCTCTCGACGGCTACAAATAAATAATCTCCTTTATAATACTGAAAATCGAGGGAGGCATCACCAGACGCCGTTGGGGTCGTTGTTGTGGGCGTTGAGCTGCAGCTCGACGAGGCGCCGGGTCTCGGCGCACCTGTCGTTCTCGTAGTCCCAGCAGAGCGCTACGTTCGGCACGTCCGTGCAGAAGCACAGGGTGCACGCCTGGAAGAAGAAGGTCCTCGCCACGCACGCCACGTACTCTGGAAATCGAAGAACGTCGTTAGTGCCGACGAGTCGCTCGGGATCGACGCCAAAGCTGTAATGTAACAACGTGGCCAATAATTGCTTACTCTGGTAGGCTTCGGGCATCCCTTCGTTGGAGCGAGCGGTGCTGGCCGTCGAGTAGTGCACTCGGTGTATCGCCGACTCCATTGGTTCTGGAATTAGTTGTTTTCGTTGCAATATTTTGGTTCGAGCGCGGAAATTGATTTTTTTATGCGTGAGTAATGTTTTGTTCATTCAATTGTAAAACGGATTATAATATCGAACTACTTAATTCAACGATAAATGATTCACATATTATCATACTGATAAATCTTAAAATTTGCTTATCAAATTATTAATTAATGACTAATAAATCAAATATTGAATTTATATACGTACACGTAAAGAAAGTTCTATATTCTTACTATAAGAATTGAAATTTTTCTAGATTTCAGAGGTACATTTACCTACAAAATTTCTCTCGGCACATTCATTACGCAGACAGTTTGTTGACACAATAACAAAATAAAAATCATTCCATTCTTTTAACTTAATAAGATTCATGTAAGCGAGAGAGTTTATAAACAGTTCGCGAAACAATTAGTCTGCGTAAACGCTGTAGGAATTCAAATGAAGCCACTGAAAGTGTTGGTGACGTCTCGGTTGGCTACGGCTTTGAGACGTCACGTTTAACTCATAAGTCGTTAAATTTCTTCCGGTTTCCATTCAAGAGTCTGGCCTGGAACTTCTTAGATGATAAGCGCACTTGAATCGCGTTAACTGGTTGATTCATCTCACGTTAATCCAAAAAAATATGTTTGCTTTTTATCAATCCGAATTTTTTTCCTCATCAGATCTAAATTTGTTTGTCTAATGCTTACGTAAAAAGTGTAAAATTTCACTTTTTTAACAGAAACTTTAAAGAGGTCATTTCCGTTTCTTGCAAAATGAATGAGTCTTCAATTAACGACCAATTATACTTTTAAAAGGAAATTAAAAATGCACACTTCCTGCCAATTGTTCTCGATAAACTTTTAACGCTAATTACGCCATTAAATCACCAAAAAAAGAAGACTGTCAAACTCACCAGTGTAATAATAAAAGTTGCCCAGCTTGCTGTACGTGTACGCTGCGTCTCCAGCTACGTATAACAGTAACAAAAAAAAATTAAATCACCACATCGCGCAATCAATCCCAGAAACCAAAATCGACGAATCCGAAACCAAGCTTACCGATCATCATCGCCGCGACTGCGAGTACCACAAGAGTCCGTTTCATGGTGTCCGCGCGGTCAAGGTCGAGGTGCAGCTTCGGAGCGAGTCGGTGAGCGACGCTGGTCGGTCGTCGGTCGTGTGACTCGCGGCTCGGCTCCGCCGGCGGATATTGAAGCCACGGGACTGGCGGCGGCCGAGTGGGGCGGGCCTGTAACGACGCGTGCACTTTCCACCGAGGAATTTTGAAATTCCCGCCCCCGCGCCGCGAGCACTTACGGCTTGCACGCCGCTGACGCGCCCGTCGATCCGGGGATGCGCGCGCCTTACCATGGCCCAGACGCTATAACCAGTTTTACTGGTTATCGGAAACTGGATGACAGTGAGAGAGGCGGTGCGCGGCGGTCGATCGCGAAATTACGCCGGCTGATAGGCCGCGGCGCCTGCACCCGATGAAAACGGATTACCGGCGCGAGCTGAGGTCGCGCGCGACTGACTGCAGCCTCGAGGAGAGACCGAGCGCGCCCGCCCACGCTTATTAATTGTCGCGGAGCTTTGTTTGATCCGGACGAACAAACTACTGCTGACGCAGTTCTCGTTTAAGTTTCAACAGGGGGATAGAATTCTTTTTTTAAATTAGTTCCGCGGTGATTGCAGTTAGGTGGGTGTACTTACCTTGGATTTGTGTAAGTGCATCTGTTATTGAGCTGATTATATTAAAGCCTGTAGAGATACAGTATAGTAAAGACACAGTCAATAAAAGCTTGAAGTTATGCGGTAAGCAGAAGACACCTAGTCACTGACGTGCTCGCTAATCTGCTCTACTTTAGTCAATACGTTTATGAAACGCGTAGGTTTCGAATAAAAAATGTTTATCTATAGAAACACCAAATGAATATTAATTAAACTAATCATAAACATTTTTAAATTGTGCAAACATTTTTTAACTGAACCAAAAATATAAATCACCTACTAAAGTGGCCAGTGATTGAAGTACTTATAAATTATACAACTTTTTTACTCACATTAAATATTTTTAATAAAATTATGAAAAAGCAACCCAATAATGAAAACAAATATTAATTATGCGTGGAAAAGATCAAATTGGTATTTGAGATATTTTAATTGTAGCAGAGAGACATTAAGGGACCGTGTAGAAAGTCTTTGCTAGTATCGGTAAGCGGAAAAGAATTTTAGATAAAGGAGAAAAGCTTCTTAAACTGCCGGAAAAGAAAGTCATAATTCATACTTGGCAAGCTTTCTTCTGATGCTCGAAACTTAATCTTCGTGTCAAACTAGAAGAGTTTGGACGACAAGGCAGATGCAACTTTTTGCACCTTCGGTCAATAAATTTTGCAGAGAAGAGACATTTTAAAATAACATGATGTGAACTTTTTCTAGAATATATATAAATTTTTTGTTCAATAAATTGTAACTCTGTTTTAATTTTTTAACAAGATATCTGACGTTTGCAAAATGTCTAGACGAGGTCGCTATCAATAAATTTTAATTGATTTAAATCTATAAAAACTTTTTTATTTTCTTTAAAAAAAACGGTGTATTGTAATCCTCATTTAAATATTTCTAAACATATCAAAACATTGAACCGTGATTATAGCTACAAATAAACGGATAAATAGTTTAATAAATTTCAAATCAGTTAGATTACCACCCTCTCAAATGTCTGCAATACATAGACGCGTAATTGTTTTTGCAAAATCTCTTGCTCTTAGTTTGCTTCTTCCAGATCTCATCCTCTGCGACTGAAAGTAAAATAAAATACTTCGTTAAAAAAGCATAAAAGAGAGCGTCCCAATACGTCAAAAGCTAAACTGGATTAGCAAAACACTGGGCCACCTGATGGCTTAAACTTGATGCACAACCCCTGAAGCTACTCCACAGTATGTGATATGAACTTCATGTTTAGAGGAATTACGGATAAAGTTTTCGTCACCTAGTGACCCACTATAATCCGTTGATTGCGCGTATCTTCTGTCTCGTTAAATTGATTGCAAATATTTCCACTTACCTATTCTAGCGTCCTCCGGCTCCTCGTTTTTTTCCACTAGGCGACAGTCGGTGCGGGTGCAAGCACCGCGCTGCTTCGAGCTGCAAATGCACAAGTTGCACATTTGTTTGAAGACCGAGCCGGGGGTGCAGAGCTCGGGGAACTCTGCGACCTCGAAGACCCGCCGCCCCGCCGCCTGATACTCCGCGACCCTATTCTCCCTCGGTACGGTGCAGAGCGCGTAGCCGCCGCTGTCCGAGCATCGGCACTCACGTCCGTTGTACAGAAATGCACCATCGGCCAGGCAGGGCATTGTTAAATCTGGAAATTACGAATAAGTTCAAAATTATACGGAGTATTGATAATTTGATGTATTATTCATTTTAATCGATATTTGATCTGTAAATTTATATTCAATTATCGAATTTGTAGCTTCAGATTTAAAATCGTCATAGATATAGATGGTTACATTGATAAAAATTCATAAATCAACTTATTACGAAAAATTGTAGATTATTTTAGATTTTATTACTTCCTTCTAGATAAAGTGTTGCTTGAGATAAAAAAAGGAATGAAAAATATAATTTAAACTACAAGGAACTGAAAATTACTATTACAAGAACTGTAAAATTAAAAATTTGCTTATACGCTTCGTTACTCGGAATTTCCTTTAATCGAAGTACAAAAACTTCATCGAATTTCGACGCACAAATTAATTAATTAAATTTCATAACTAACTTAGTATTTGATCATTGCGCATTTCCACTCCGAGGCACGGAAACGAATCGCAGTAGTAAGATAATCCATCGGCCCTGCAGGCGCACCGGTTACAGTCCACGGAAAAAGTTGAATATGGGACGCATAATTTCTGAGTCGGGCTCGCTGGATAATTAGCTGAAATTAAATTAGACCGATAAATTGCTGAGAAATTCACTGCGCGCTTTCTCCGCTCTTTAAAATCCTCATAAAAATGTTATCGCATTTTTCCACGATTGGCTTAATGAGTGGCCCGACGATAATTAGTCATCAGGCGCCGACGTTATTTACGTACGGTAAATATTACTGCAAGTAATTTAAACCTAAATTAGAAACATTTTGAATCATTCAAACGGTCGTTATATTTACACTGTCTTGTTGCAATATTTATCGTGCGTAATATCCGACCGATATTTAGCAGTGCTCGCATTCGATAAACGATCGCTATTACAGAAAGCTACTAAATTTTGATGGGGAATAATGGAAAATCTTTTAAATCTTGAGTTTATTATTGCGTCTCCCTCAAAATCGGGGAAGGTACACCCAGGAGATCAATCCTTATGAAATATTAATACTTTCCTATTCATAAGGAAATATTATGAAAGTAGCGCATTATTCGGTAACTTACGAAGATAAAAATCTTAAGGATTTTCACACAACTTTTTTAAGCGCTGGGAAGATTTTATTGCTCTTTAAAAAATAAGCTATATTTCTGCAGCTTAAGACTTTGAAAACTCTCGTCTTATTTATAAATATTTTAGCGTCTTTCTTTTTATTTACCTAAACGTAAAATTTCTCTTTAAAAGGTAACTTTATGTCTTATTTTGAATTCTCGTCAAATCTTTTTAAATACGCTTTATTTAAGCATTTGCAAAAAAGTTTATTTATGTCACGACGTAGCTTTAACAAAATAAAAATTTGAAAAAGCATACAAAATATAGCAATGAATCACCGAGAAACACTTAACTCTTATCAATTTTTCATTACAACAACAATGAGTCCTTACTTCCAATATGAAACGTGACTAAATTGGACTTTCCTCCTCGCGACAGTTTCTAAGAACTCAACAATGAAATGATTTTCCAACATCTCGAGTTATCTCAAATTTGTCATTTTCAGATTTTCACCGAATAGACAACGAAAATGCATCGATAGATCCTTCGCTCTGCTCACTAAGACCCCTTAAATTTACAATAATAGTAATACAAAAAATAATGTTCTCAAATCGATAAAATGTAAAAAAAATCATCAATACATATCAATCAGGCTCACCTGATTCCAACGGGTAATAGCAGTGTTCTATTCCGAGACAAGCAGCCTCGGAGCCGGTCTCGTCGCAGATGCAGGTATCGCAGCCGTGCTTGAAAATTGCACCGGGGGTGCAGTCATCCGGGGTCTCGGGCGAGGTGCGGATTATGCCCCGTCGAGGGTGCAGCCCGCGCGACAGCTCCAGTTGCGCCGAGCTACAGGCTGCGTGGGTGCCCGACGCCGAGCACAAACACTTATACTTGTTGTAAAACAGTATTCTTCCTGGCTTGCAATTTAGCGTCAAATCTGCGAACGAACAATTATTTTTTTAATAAGGATAAAGTTATTTTTTATTGCGTACGTTTTTAAGTGCTGTTTGATTGATCATTACTTTTGAGAATTATGTACAGAAGCTGGGTTTGTTCAAGCTGCTAACTAGGAGAGTATTAAAACTCCGGAACACGAATTTTGTTGAAACTGCGAGAGATGCTTTACTACATAATTCAAGAAGCCAAAATTTTAGACTCTAAAGTTCAATAGTTTTGAAACTAGTATGGGTGTAATAGTGATAATGATAAACGATATGATAAAGAACCATCATTTTGAAATTATTATACCTTCCAGTTCAGAAAGTTATGCCCGTTAGAGTCGAATATTTTTACTTCATTCATTTTGCTATGTAAGAAAACCCCCTCCGTAATTTCAAAAAAAATCCGTGATCAGCTGCAGTCTCCGTGAGTTCTGTCGCTCTCTTAATAAGACGCATATTCTCCCGTTATTTCTTGAATTTTTTAATAAATTAATTTTGCTTAATCTACACGAAATTATTAAAATAATATCAATGTACATGAATTATTAAAAAAGTATTTGTAACATAACTTTATTTCCGAATTATTCATATTTATAGAAAGAAATTTGGTTTAGTCCAATATTCTTTGAGTCGAACCGGAAGAGCCAAAGTGGTATAGATAGTCGGGTTATATCATATTTTGCTTGCTGCAGACACAGATAAGTATCCAAAAATACACGAGTTGATTCCTATTTTCTAAAAATAATATTTAAAATAAATGTACAAAATAAATTTAAAAAAACAATCAGTGTAACAAAAAAAATATTTTTAATAAAATAAAATAACGTAATTCTTAAGTAACAAATTTTATAATAATACCCGACTTTTAATAAGAAAAGTCGAGAAAAATTTAATTTAAAAAAATGAATATACTTACTTACGAGAATATCGTAAGGTATTGTTAAAGTTGCGCACGACCAGTCGGTGCAGTCCATTGACATTCCGCTCGGACTGCACTTGCACCTGTTGCAGTCTATATGAAATGTTGCATTAGGAATGCAAATCATTTGACTTTTATTTTCGAGATCTACAGCTGAAATGTAAAATGAACCTTCCTTTGTTTATTAAACCTTTTACTGGACACTAAAATAAAACCTTATTAAACACTCCAAATGTTTACTCTATTATGCAATATTTAAGGAACGACAAACAACTTTTAATCAAATTTATTTATAGCAGACGAATGAATTTTAATTTATGCGAAATATAGCAATAACTTAATGGTTTAATTTACCCGCAGCCACGACGCAAGGTAACGCGATTAACAACAATTTCAGGTTTGAAAAATCTCGACAACACTTGCGAGGAGCCATTGTGAATGAGTTTTTCACACTGAATAAGATGGCAAGTGAGAACTTTAAATAAACTCATCTATATTTTCGCTTTCGCAATAGTCCTTGAACGAGTCTCGAGACGCTGCCAACGTTTAACTTCCGCCAAAAATTAAGAGAATTATCATAGATGTATCTCACTATTTCAAAAAACATGAACATTCACATTTTTCCTATATAATAAATTAATTTTTTTTCTCGGTATTCTGAAAGTTTTTCTTTATTTATTCATGTCTTTTTTACATTTACTTACGCACCTCTCTCTCCTTTTTTAAAGTACTATAAACAATCAGAAATAGCAAATTATAATAATTGAAAGTGAAATGAAACAATAAAATGCACAACCAAAATAATCTCAGCGTCCGCATCGAATAGCTACCGCATTAATCACCCAAAATCTAATAATTCCATTAATTATGCCAGCTTATGTTTACCACCAGCGAAAAACCAATTAGACGCATTAAATCATCAATGGCTCCATCGCCTCTCCGGGAAGCCTCGCGGCGAAATAAATTCACAACAAAGCGCGCGGGGCAACGCATCATTTAGATAATTCGTATTCCCGCCCTGCGTTTCCCGCTAACTCACGCTGCGTACCGCCGGAATACTAAGCTGATACGTTAACTATAAAAGCGTCAAGTCGCGGCGTGGCGGCCTGTTCAATAGGCCGTACCCACTCAGTCTTCTGCCCGGAGCTTGCGGATGCACAACGATGTCGCGCCACTACGCTCTGCTCGTGACACTCGCGTAAGTCTCCTCATCAGCGAAAATTGACCGAGACAATTGCCCGAGCGCGGGGGTGAGAAATAAGCCCTTTTCGACTGTACTTTGCGAAGAAACACCCCGCCGAGGAATGTAGTCTCGACTTTTATTTGCGTACGCGCGGGGGGCAAGAGGCGTCAAACGTTTGTAAACGCAGAAACGCGGGTATATACATAGACGACTGAAAGATAAACGAGAATAAGAAAAAATAGTTATTACTTTTTTTTAATTTTTTCACTAATTAGTAGTACAGAGAACAGTGGTTTAACAATAATTTCTATTATGTGTTCTAGTGATAAGAGACAGACTTTACGCTATTTTGTACGCACTTGTATTACAATATTCATAATTATGAAAAATTGCAGTCTGTTTTCGTTTGATTCGAATATTGTATGAATCGTTTGCACTACATTTAATGCATTAATAAATAATTAATAATTGAATAAATTTCAGTGCGCAATGTAGTGAAAATCTGACACGACGCTAGTGTGTCCCCTGCTGCTAAACAAAAAATATTGCAAATTCGTTTTTTTCATACAATCACCAACCATAAATTTCATTTTTTTCCACAAATTTTTTAATTCGTCATTCAGACAAAGCGTTTCTAATCGAGCGTTTCTAATCGAATCAGTGACACGTAAAATCGCTACCTCATCTCGCCTGACTAATAATAATAAGCAGCAGCCGCGCCGCAGCAGAACGAAATCTTATATTAATAATTGGCCAGGGGTGAACTTTAATTTCCCCGCTTTTTGGCTTACGATCTGTCGCGCGCGCGTCGCGTGCAGTGTCGTGCGCGGGCTCATAAAAATTGTAACCGGTCGGCATTATTCCAAAACGCACGAGAAATAAATCGATTCGTTATATTTGGTATAGGACAGCAGATAAGCGTTTATCCGAGCATTGAATATTCGAAATTTCATGCGGGCTCGCGTGTCTCTGCAATACTCATTCGGTCCACGAAGAATGAATAATGGAAGTCGTTATCATCTTCCGACTAATAAAAATGACAGAACGGGCATGCTGGTACCGGTAATGGTATATTAAAGAGAGACCGGCGCGCTTCCTCGTTTGTACAAATATTCACTCGTCGCTGCATAATTTTCAATTTTTTTTTTAATTAAAATTTATTATCGCCGTCATTGTAACATTGTTTCGTACGATAATTATGTTTTAATTAGTAATTAATTATAAATTGTGATTTACAAAAAGGGACACGCTTGTTAACAAATAATTTATTCATTGTTTGAAGAAATTTTTTAAAATAGAAATATCGACCACTGCGCGATTAGAAACTTATTCGTCAGACCGATAAAAATTATTTTGAATGAATAATTTTAATAGATCGAATGTTTAAATAAATTGTAATTTTTGAACTTTGTATTTCAGGGTCTTTATTTTATTGACTGCAGATGCGTTCCCCCGAGGTCATTCCTTAAAAGAAACATCCAAACAAAATATAGAAAGCGGTGAACGTAAGTACAAACATTTTTCACTATTATTTAGTAATATAAATATACAAATTTCAATACCGTAGGTGACGCTGTAAATTATGCAGCAAATGGAGAAAGATACTCAGGTAATGACTTTAAGTGGACCAATGCAGTTTTAATTTTATGCTTCATTTAATTTAATTTCTTTCTTCTTTGTAGATTATTTCACAGGAAACTTAAATAAACCTACACAACCTCCGTCCAGAGAGAGAACTACAAAAGAGCCTGGTACATATTTGCAGTCTATATGGGACATTTATTTTCCTGAAAACGGAAAGAAGTAAGCTCAGCTTATTCCTGCTTAACAAAAATACATTTTTCAAATGTACCTAACTATATAATTGTAAACATTTTTACGGAATATGTAAATATGAAATGGCACTAACCGAATATACGTTAGGGCTCATACAATATTTAATTTTTTACATTAGAATTTTTAAGATGCGTCTGAATAATTGTAATTATTCAATTTGTAAACCTATCTTTAACTGTGTAAAGAAAAGTAATAATCCTTTTTCTAATTCCTTCACAAAGATTTTTTATTGTTATCCCTATTTATACTACGTAATAAAATTACATCAAAAATATTGATCTGTCAAAATATGATTTCCCCGAATTATTTGTACTGTATTAACAATTTAATGTTTGATTTATTAGCAAATACAAAGAATGAGATCTTGATAAAAATTGTTTAACTTTCTTTAAATACTTACTTAAAAAAAACAAGTTTTTTCTGATTGTCCATACATATTCACTTTAACTTAAATTGTGATTTGATCATTAAAATTAATTATAAATTGACAAAACGATGTTGCAAACTGTAGTCCATCGTTGGCAAAATTAAATAGAAAAATAACTCGACGAAAGTCGACAACGTTGTTCCAGTGCAACAAAGTTTCCCAAAGATAAACAAAATAGCACGCTAATGAAACGCTCGGGTCACGGATCTTTCACGCATCTACAGTCGAAGAACGTGACGCGAGAGCAAATAATTGCGATCGTTCGATTCGACCAAATTTTTTCATTCATCGCCGCTCCCATTGTAAGCGCGTTTTACGAAATTTCGAAACTCCGCTAATTAGTTTCTATGCGAAAGTAATCATTCGCCAGACTCGCGTGCCTTCGGTAAACACAGACGGGCCTCGCGCGATTGTCCACCGGGCCGCGGATAAAGTACCTCGTGCTGTCAATATTATGATTTGGCTATTGCGCAGCTCAGCCGCCGAACGATCGGGCGGCTAAAATTTTGTGCGTCAAACGCCTCGCCTATTACACAAGTAACGGCGAGACACTCGCGGCCCGCGTGCTCCCCGATCGCCACGGTACCCCTAACACGAGGCTCTCAAAAAGCGCCGGCTATAAAAGGTTGAATCCTCGCGTGGAGCCAGCGTCAATTAAGCTCGCGAGTGGGCCTCGCGAAAATTTTTTTGTCGTTACACGTCGAGTGGTAACAACGTACCGATCATGATTGCTTGGCCGATTTTGTTCTACTCGCTCCAGTATTTCATGGAGACGAGAGCCCATGAGATAGAACTACCCAATGTTGAAGTGCCGGATTACTGCCTCAGGTAAAGTAAACTTTTCTGCGCTATTTTCAACTTTGGTAAAAATTATAATTCTCCTACCTAATTACCGAGTGACACTTGCCGTTAATTTTGTACATCTTGCATTGCAGCCCAGTCTACTGTACGGGTATGCTTTTGCACACCGTGCAAATGGCCAGGCTGTACCCGGACAGCAAAACTTTCGTTGATTTGTACCAGAATCACGAAGAATCGGTCACGCTCGCTAAGTAAGTTTAAGTTCATCGACACACTTTTCTCTTTTCGACGGGCGTATTAAATATTTCATTGTCCTCGGTAAATGCAGCTTTTACAAATTGCTGAACTCATCGAACGGCCGTCCAAGCGAGGAGAGCATTCGCCAATTCGTGGACGAAAACTTCTCGAAGGTGGACGAGCTGGAATTCGCCGTGCTGCCAGACTGGAAGGAAAGGCCGGACATAGCCGATGAAATAAAGGATCCGCAATACCGAAATTGGACGGTTGAACTCAATAAATTATGGGCGACTTTGGCCAGGCGGATAAAGTCCGACGTACAGCAAAACCCGAGCCGCTACAGCATCATTTACGTTGACAATTCTTTCATTATTCCGGGGGGTCGCTTCAAAGGTTCGTGTACCATTTGACTGTAAAACGAGGTTTTTTTTGTTACACCGAAATTTCTGTGAATACGTCTTCTTTTTTCGATTTAGAGATTATAAAATTTTACTTTGCTTCAGAATTTTACTACTGGGACAGTTATTGGATTATCGAGGGCCTGCTGCTGTCAGGAATGAAGGACACCGCAAAGGGAATGATCAACAATTTCCTCTCGATGATCGATAAATTCGGCTTCATACCCAACGGTGGCCGTGTATATTACCTCATGAGGAGCCAGCCGCCATTACTACCTCAAACGGTGAGTAAGCAAAAATTTAGAATAATAGGTATTTGCAATTACGAGACTCCCTGGATCATCTACACACTATGAGGATTTTCTAAAAGTTAGTAAAAGTTAGTAAACTTAAGAACAAGTGACCTGATTGGTGAAAATTACAACATAGTGTTGTAAAAATCACTTAAAAAGACGTAGTAACTTTTACAAATATTGTAGCAATTTTTTATGCCATCAACGAGGCCATCAAGATTTCTGATCAAATAGAAATTTAAGTGATACTAATTTTTATACGAAAAATATCCCCTCCTATTTACAATTCGAAACAAAAAAAATTAATCATAAAATTCTTGAAGATATGGAGATACAGCCAGCTAACGGGCGACTTGGAGTTCGCCAGATCGACGCTCCCCCGGCTGGAAGCTGAATTCCACTACTGGCACGATAATAAGACGGTGCGAGTAAAAAAGGGACAGGATGAATTCAGAATGGCCCGCTACCTTGTCACGAGTCCGGGCCCTCGTCCCGAAAGTTACAGGTATATTGCGCTTGCCCGTCCTCCCTCCTTCATTTTTTTGCCGCGCGCGAGTAAAACGAACAAAGTTCGAATTCGCGATTGACTTTGACGGGGCTTTTATTTTCAAATAGGGAAGATTACGAGGCGTACGAGCTGCTGAAGGACGACGTGAGGCGAAAGGATTTTTACCAGCACGTGAGGGCGGGCGCCGAGACCGGCTGGGACTTCTCGGCTCGTTGGTTCAGCCATAACGGCGAATTTGTCCTGACCCTCGGGAATATTTCCACTTCCGACATCATCCCGGTCGATCTCAATGCCTTCCTCGAGAGGAACGCCAAAATTTTGAGCGAGCTGCACCTCATGTACGGGAATAAAGAGGTAGGTCTAAAAAGCTCTACTTGCGAGAGCTTTTTTCGGTATTTTTATAATTGTCGGGAAATTTTAATGTCTATGTTTAATTGGGCACTTCTAAATAATACTAGTATTTACTAAAGCTAAAAAATAAAATAAGAAATTGAAAATTTTTTATCGTTTTTTTTAATTTCAGAAATCATCGTACTACAATGAAATTTCCAAGCAGTACCAAAAGGGAATTAAAAGTCTTTTATGGAACGAGCTGGATGGGACTTGGTACGACTACAACATGCGTTCGAAGAAACAAAATAAGCGATTTTACTGCTCAAATTTAACGCCGCTGTATACGAAAAGTTTCGATCCGAAACTGAGCAGCATGTACGGCCGGCGAAGCGCGCAATATCTGAATCGAGTGGAGGCAACTAGAACCAGTAAGTTTCGCCATTAAAAGGCAGTTACTCGCGGTACAGCAACGCGAAACGGCTTGTTTCCCGAAGAAAATACAATTTAAATAATCGAGAGCCCGATAAAACGAGCGCGGCGAAATTAACGACGAACGAACCTTGCAGCCACGGGCTCGGTGCCGGCCTCGCTCGACTACACCGGCCAGCAGTGGGACTACCCGAACGCCTGGGCCCCTCTCGTCTCCATCGTCGTTCAAGGCCTGTACTACAGCAACAGCCTCGCCGCCAAACGGATGGCGAAGAACATCGCCTCCATGTGGCTGGAAAACAATTACAACGGTTTCGTTAGCAACAATGCAGCCATGTTTGAAAAGGTGCGATTTCACATTTTTTTATAATAATAATTCTTTAAAGCGATTTTGTTACTGTAAAAGCATATATAATGAGAGATGGCACTTTCTGTGTAAATTCAATTAGATGAGGGACATTATTTCGTTGCTACGACTGACAGATTTCAAAAAATGTTTAATTTGCTGTTTTTAGATCATCGGAGTGAAATAAATTTATCTAGAACCTGAAGAACTTGTAGTTTAATAATAACAAATTAAAATAGGCCTTTGTGCGATAAAAAATATTTTTACAACGATCAAATTGCGATACTTGCTAAAAAGAATATTAATTTTTAGTGAAATATTTTTCTCCTTATAAAAATCAAGTTACCGCAGTTCTTCAATCAAAATACCACTTGATAACAGATCAGTGCACCTCTTTGAATTTAATTTACACAGTTGATTATTTTTCAAATCCCGCGCTGAATTATTCATAAAACATCGATTTTCTTTACAGTACCACGTGGAAATGTTCGGATCGAGCGGCGGCGGCGGCGAGTACGCTCCTCAGACCGGATTCGGATGGACGAATGGAGTGGTCTTCGAATTTCTCAAAATGTTTCCGGACATTAAGTTCCAGCCCAATACAGCGCGCAGAGCGCCGGCACCGAAGGTGGCAAAGAAGTTCGAACCCATCCTGGGCTCCGCGTTTTTGAAATCCACCTGGAACTTTTACGAATGATTTTGCAGACACCTGCGGTGATTTCTTTTCGACCTGCACTGTGTTGAAAATTTTACACGTGTCTATCTATGTTGGACGATTTTTTTATTTTACTTACTTTGATTAATGTTTAAGCTTGTTGTTAGTAGATTTAGTTTGTTAATTGTTGATGTTGCTTAATTTTAGATTTATTTAGAGAAAGATTATTATTATTGATTTCTGATACGTAAAAGAAAAATCAGATGGTATTATTTTATCGTTACGTTGTTCGTTGTTTTATTTTCGATAAAACTGTTTTTAATTCGATGATGTGTATATATTCGAAACTGAAATTTTGTTGGAACTCGTTTGAATAAAAGAAAATTTGTTAAGTAGACTTTTTCTCTTTAACATACCATCAGTCATAGGCTTATTCCAAACTTCTGGCATCTATTTTCAATCCCTACTTTTGAAACTGTCTTTACTACTTCAAGAAAACTTGAAATCGTGACTATGATTTATTAACAAACCTAGTATGAACTTCCTCTTCGTTGCAATTCTCCCTTTTTCTAGATTATTTACTTCACAATTAACTTTTAATGAATTGACATTAAAATCCATATCTAAATTATTAAAGAAAGTCGTTTTTAATTTCAAAGCAAATAAAAAAATATTTTCCTTTTATTAATATTTGACAACGAACTCATTTATACTTCATTTTTAAATTTCTTTTAAAAAAAGCTTGAGAAGACAAATGCAAGAATGAGTTTGCACGTGCTGCAATTTCTACTTTTTTAACTCTTTTTAAACAAATTCGATGCCTGCATAAATAAAATCAAAATAACGATTAAAAAATGCATTATTCACTTATTAAAGATTATTACTACCCTATCTCTACTTTACTCTTTTCTCACTACACCGCGAATACTAATCAGTCATGAATATCGGAGTTCCTATCTTCCGCGGCGCATCAGAAAATTACGATAAATACCAATCGTATTATCGAAGTACGTACAAAGCACATTAGCAACCACCTTTAAAATTCCTTCAAATAATCACCAAACCCTCCGCAATCCCCGTTCCCGCAATCAATACCAAGGCAGCCTCGCGCGACCGCAAACCCCCCGAGCGCGCGTGCGAAGCTAAAAATCGCCAATATCCCGGGGTGGATCACCGGGCAAAAAGCAATCGTGCACCGGGGCAATCCCGCGCGGAGCCGCGGCAAATCGCACATAAGTATATATAAGTATAAGGAAGAGCGTAATTACGCTAATCGGGTTTATCGCCGGCGCGCGCCATATCTCGGGCATCGATTAAACGCGCTGCCCTCGCTTCCGAATCCCGCGCTCTGTGCGCCCGCACACCCACATCCTTTCGCTCACGCACACACATACACATGCACCGCACATACATGCGTACATACATGCGCGTGTACATGCACACATATAGTCTCAATTTAACAGGCGCATGCAGAAGCGGGCGGCTAGTCCGCATCCGCACGCGCGTCACGATGTATCATCGTGGAAAAGCGGACGCGCGCGGGCGGCCGTATACACTCGGTATCTCTCGGTATTCTTGTTTACGCAGGCGAATTATCGTCTATCGTATGCATTGCGTATTACACGCCGCCCCCGAGGGGATGCCCCGGCTGTCTTAATAACGCCTCCTTTCGCTCGCGCCCCTTTGTGCCGCGACGCGGACGCGCGGCTGCTCCGCAGGCGAGAGGAGAGGACCTTTTTGTCTTTGACTCCGGCGCGCGTCGGCTCTGTCCGCCGCGACTGCAGTGCGCGCACCGGTGCCTCTGTCTACGTTTGTTTTGAATTTTCGACTTGGAGGAGTTTCCGCTCTCTCTCTCTGTCTTCACTGCTTTGAGAATTATTTCGGTAACTGTATGTAGGACTTACTCTCCGCGCTCCTCTTTTTTACCCGTTTCCCTTTTTCTCCTTGATATGTAGGTATAAAGAAAAAGTGACTTTTGTTTTTATGCGCCGCGTTACGGTTTTGTAAGGTAGGATGTTTCCGACGATTGTTTAAGTAAGAGTGATTTTTTCTTTGAGTAAAGTTTTGAGAAATTGTAAGAATTGATCGAATTATGTAACATTTTTTACGTGCAGATTATTGACGCGATGAATAGCGAGGTGCGCGGGGCAAAAGGAGCATTTGGGTGAAGTAAGACGAAGCTCACTTGAGCATTTCGATCAATAGCGAAAATCTGCTTGAAGCTGGTACGTGAGCATTCCGCCGGATTTTTCAGACTTGCCTTTTAAATCCTCTAATAGTTAATCCTTGAAAACAAATAATTGATTTTATCATAAAAATTCTTATAAATATAAAAGTAAATATTCCTTCTATTAACGGAATAAAGCGGATGACAGTATTTTTTAAGATTTATTAAATCATATTTAGATATAGTTTTATCCCCGCATATAGTCTTAAGTAAATGCATAAATAAAAAAATGGAATTTTTAAACCTAACTGAAGAGTCAATTTATTTCGTTACTATTTAAAGTTAAATTAGTAAAAAAAATATAAATACACAATAATTAGAGACATTTCACTAAAAAATAATGAAAATTGACAGCTCGATTATTAGCGAGGAGCAATTTCCATTAGTTTTAGTATTTTTTTGTTCACTAATTCAACTTTAGACGCTATTTTTTACCTACATATACTTCATTAAGAAAAAAGCTCCGAAAAAAGCTCGATCGCTGCACCGCAAGCTCGGCGCACAGTTACGACGCGTATAACGCAGTCGAAGAAATGAATAATCCAGCGCAGGAAAATTAATGCCAATATTGAAGTTGGCTAATGCGATCGAGGCACCGTCGTCGAAACATTTGCGGATGAATTTCCGAGCAGCGGCGGCGCTCGGGCCGAGGGCCGATTAGCGGATACTACGACTCGGCCGGTCTAAGCCCTGAAACCCTGGCGGACCGTTGCTTATTCATGCGGCGCGCTACCCCACGGGCCCGCGCTCCGCAGATATTACCCCCTGGCCCCTGCATATTATGCACCTTTTCGCCGCCCCCGACCTTACGAGGCTGGGGTGCATAGGAGTTCGAGCATAATCCGCGACGTCCGACCGTCCGCACGTTTTCTCCATTTTCTTTCCGGTGTGTTTGACTTCGCCGCTCGATAAAATTAACGCGGCGGCGACGCTGCCTGCAGGGGGGGGTGGATTAGCCGGCGTCGCTTGATCGCGCGGGTTGTAGGAGGCGCGCACCCCCGCCCGGCTGATTACGCTTAAGTTGACCGCGAGGCACGGGGGGTATACACCGGCGATGACGGATAATGGCTCCTCGTTGGGATTCAACTAATAAATATTAAGCTGCGCGCGGAGGTCGACGTACGAATATAGCGTTCGAGTAGATGTATTAAATTTTCTGCGATTGACGATTGCTTACGTTTACTACTTTTGTTTTATTTGATCTGAGGGTAAACTGCTTTTATTTAAATATGTTGCAGATGGTCTTACGATAAATGTGTTAGATTTATTAGGCGAGTATTGTATTGATTGTAGGGTGCGTGAAAATTTTTACAGGAAATTTTGAATCTTGTGAAAATTACGAAAATCAGTCGGAAAAATTACTATTACTATTCTAAAAATTTAATCAAGATTATTAACATATTTTTCATAATTTTTACAACCAACATATTTTTGTTCTTTTCATTTCAATTATTGTACTTGCTACTGTGAACATTTCACGCTATGTCCATCGGATAAATGATTAAGTACTCACTTCAGGAGAAATAGCAGCTAAATGAAATACAGAAACTAACAAAGTTTTCTAAGTAAATAAAGAAAATTATCTATTTGTTTACGAAACAATTGTAAAATACGTGAATGCATTATGGAGAGAGGCACAATAGAATGATAACCTGGGATATCACAATTGAACCGAATTAGATAGTTACATACCTGCATATCGATTTATGTTCAATGTGCGCAGCTACTAACGATAAACATATAAAATACATCCTTTATAGTGTAGCAACAAATAGCGAGTAAGACAATTTACTTGTCAGTGTAGATATTTAATTAGAATAAAGTACATACACGATGAACGACATTCTTTTAAGGAATAACATTAATTAAATATATCTAACACTACTAGTTATTACGTTATTAATGTGCGCCCTCGAACTAAGACTGATTTCTACAAATTTACATGAGATTAAACTGAAATCTCACTTCGCGGTTAGTGCATGCTACGAGCAGTTGTTGAATTCAAATCGAAATTATTACATGCTCCGCTTGAAAAGCAAAGTGCAGAAATATTATTCGCTAATAATCGAAGCAAGCAAATTGAGCTTTAAATTTTCCGTTAAGCGCGCAAGAAAAAAATCGATAAAAGTGTATATAGCACTAGAAGAGAAAAAAAACTAATAATAAAATCGATCCCTCGGGCAGTTGGAATCAACGGCTGCATTAACGAAGTAACGTAATTACGTCCGCGCGAAATCATCAATCGTACAATTTTAATTGAACTCGAGGATAAATACAATTAATTTGTCACGGCGAGCGCGACAAATCAGAAATAATGAAAAAAAGGAGCAAAGAAAAACGGCCGGAGAAAAAAAGGACGACGGGTCGCGCACTTGCGACGCGGTGGCCGCGCGCGGCACACACGGTAAAATTAGCACTGACCGAGTGCTTCGCGAGTAATCGCATCGCGCTCTCAATGGACGCAAATACAATTTCGAGCCTGCGAAACTAACAGCTAAGCAAGAAATTAGCCTGTTAAAGCATTTTCGGCCGGAATTAGCGGACGCGCTCGCATTGCGCGCGATAAAGTTCATAACGCGATGAAGTTTGTTCATTCCGCAGCGGCCGACGGCCGCGTTAAAGCTCGACTTTCCGAGGAAGAAAAAGGAGGGCGTTATTTTTCTCGGGGAAAGGAAAAAAGGAAACGGGCGACGATTGGCAGGTCTTTACGCCCTTTACCACTGTCCCTTCCTTTGCGCGTATTCTTTTTTTCCTTCTCGCTCACTCTCGCGGGAAAAGGTTTTGTAAATCATATCCTGACAATACACGCCTCCCATAAATCGTCGAAAACAAGAAATACCATGTTTCAATGCTTTCTTCGACATGATTTACAGTGCGCAAAAGTATGCTGAATAGAAGTGTTTTATTCGGCCGTATATACTCCAGGCCAATTCAACGCCGCTATCGATTTCCTCCTAAGGGAGCACTCGCTCCTTTGGTTTTTCATAGTGCTTAAACGCTCGGCGGTGCATTAAATTTGAATAAAACATTTACTCTACGCACTTTTCACATAAATTTCACATGTATGAACATTCGACTGATAAGATAAAGTTCGTTTATCGGTTTATAATAATGCAGTCACATTTTCAATGTTGTTTTGTATTTTTTAAAAAAGAATATTTGTTAAATTTTTAATAATAAAAGTTAATTTAGTATATATTTTTCATGTATAATAAAATATTTATAAGTGAAATTAAAAATCGCTCTTCAGCGAAAATGATAAAAGTAGATTTCACGAGTAGAGATCCAACTTTTTTTTAGCAATAGACAGTTTGTGCATAATAAAGCAGTAACAATTTTAAGAATCGAGGAGACAAACTCGATAACAGTCACGAAAGCAGAATTATGTCAGCAGACAGTTTATTTATGTCGCTGTTAATTTTATTTAAAAAATCGAATTGCATTTAATGCGAAGCCAAAAATACAAAAGATCTAATTAATTTTTGTTAAACCCCTAGAAATCGATCGAGCATTTGCGTTCTCTCTTCTACAGTGCACGTACACAAATATCGCTAATAGTCCAAGAGCTCATGACAGAAAAAATGGACCAATTTTGATTTGGAACATACCCACAGCTGCAAAACTATCGAAATATGCATTAAAAGTTTATGAAACTTTCTTTAAAAAAAAAAAACAATTAACAAGTAAACTAAAAGAAAGTAAACTTCCCTCGCCACTAAAGCTCCGCCGACCTCTCACCCACTCGCCCGGCCATCCGGTGGCATCTTCGTCAAAAACAAAAAGTTTTTATTGCGCCGCGCGGTATCGGGGCCGTTACACCCTCTCCCAAGTCGCTCCGGCGGCACTTGGTGCATCCGGAGCAATCGATGATCCGCACTCTCGGGAGGAGTCAGGTGGGCTCGCCGGGAAAAGACGACGCGCCCGACACGGTGGGAAAAGCTCGCGGGACATCTGGGTCGGTGCCGCCGCCCGCAGCCCCGCGCCGCTTGAAAAACTGCGCGGGCGCGCGCGCAAATAGCGGCGCAAATG
This sequence comes from Eurytoma adleriae, assembly GCA_900480045.1. NCBI lineage: Eukaryota > Metazoa > Arthropoda > Insecta > Hymenoptera > Eurytomidae > Eurytoma > Eurytoma adleriae. Next base: position 56,057 of record UXGC01000099.1, read on the forward strand.
CGACTTTCGTGTTTCTTCGGGCAGCGGTGAATGAGGGCCGCGACGCCCTGGGTGTACACAGGGAAATGCGACCCCCTCCCGTCCGCGAAACCGCGCGAGATGGATGTTTTTATTTAATTCGCGCGGGGCTCGACCTTTGCCGCGCCGGAGAGCTTCCGCTCCTCTTTTCCTTTTTTGCGTTGCTTTTTTTTGCGCGCGGTGACGTTGAAAAACCGAGTCGCGGTTTTAAAATGCGCCGGGGCGGGAATTGATGTATTGAACTATTTTTTGCGCTGCCTCGGGCTTGGGTTCGCAGTAATTTGGTGGGCTATTTTTTGCGCTCCTAGCAGATGAGATACTTATAGAATTGTGTAGAAATTTTTTGCAAGTAAGGAGATTTGCTGTTGGTTTTAATATTTAAATAAAATGAACGTTTTATTGGTAATAAATTTGCAAATATTAAATATGGATGTTCTTTATTTTGTATGGCTACTCGCGTTAAAATTTTCCCGCAAGCTCAAGTTAATATTACACTCACAATTAAATTTGATTTATTTATGATAATAATTTTGAATTTACTTGTTTAATTATAATGCTCGAGAGTGTTTAAGTACCCTTTGTATTAATTAAACGCAATATCAAAGCAAACTAAAAATATAGGGAATTAAGCTGCAATACGACACCTTCATGCTATGTCAAATAGAATTAAATTTCTTTCTAATTACAAAGTGAATTTGTTTATAGACTCGAATTTCGTTCTATTAGAGAGGCTAAAGTTATTACTTTCCGCAAAGCAAAATTTGACAAACGAATTAATTCTATAATTATTACTATTAGAATGAAATTACACTATCTGATTTAGCATGTGATAATGGAAACTCAAGAAAACTAAACAAAATTTTATCAAAAACTAAAACAGTTACGTAAAAAAAATGTTATACTTTCGCGTAAAATTTTCAATTAACATAATTAAAAAATTTTTATTCAGTTATATTTTTCTTAAAAAATAAATATCTTTTCTTTACCGTTTCCTCATGCCCCGCGTTTTTTAACTGCCTTATACTTACACCTCTCCAAAATCATCAAAAGAAACATATCAAACAGCGCAAGACCCCCGCAAAATTTCGCATTTCCAAGTCCGTTGTACAAATACCGGAGCGGCCTGCACCTCGGCGCATCCTTCAATCTTGCCGGGGCGAATCGGCGACAGGGGCCTCGGCAGGGCGTAGACCGCGCGGCGGGTCCTCGCAACCGCATAGCAGGGGTAGGACGAGCGCGAGCTGCGCCAGCATAAATCCAGCGGCGGCCGAAATCGTGACCAACCTCAATGTGGCTGCACAGCGCGCGGAGAGAGGAGGACGTCGCACTCGCGGCCCCCCGTCCGGGCGCGCGTGCATATACGCGCGGGGGCGTATACACTACGGCCGCGGCCGGCTAATTTATCGGACGCGAGACCCGCGCTCGCGCTCGGGCCCTCAATTTTAATTAGCCCGCGCGGATATGGAGCTTCGGGGCAGATCGAGGTTCGCCGCGCAGGCTCGCTCTACGCCCGCTATATGTGGCCTCGAGCGGGGGATTTAATAAGTCGCGCGGCTATGGGTATACTATCTGAATTTTCGCTTTGTTCCTTTTACTTTTGTAGATAAGTAGAATCGATGCGATCAGAATTGATAATCTGATATTTTGTAAAGTAGGCCTTTTTTTATTCAGGTAGTTGTCGATTTAATTTAATTTTAATGTTATTAAAATTCAGAAAAAGCATAAAATTGAAATTATAATTTTTAATTAAAGTTTGTTAATAAAGTAAACTTTTATTATACTAACAGTTTTTAATTAATTTTCTGATAAATTCTCTAAATTTTAATTCACGTCATACATAGTGTTAAAATTTTAAATAAAATTACTTCAGTTTGAAACGTGACGTTTTTAAACAATAAAAAAAAATAATGTTCTAGCGATGCTAAAGCACGCTCCTACATGTCTCAAGTAATAGGCTTGCATAAAGGGTACGCGCTTACTGTAAACGAACAAAGAGCCTTCTTAAATAATTTCGTATGCATTGCTTTGATATATTATTTAGTTAATTGCGAAATAAAACTGCCCGCAAAAAATTAAACTTTATCTTTTCAACCTGTAATTAACGCGTTAATATTTAAGCGATTTCGTGACTGTTTTATCAAGCCACTCTATTTTAACTATACGTTTTTGTTATTCTGAATTTTCCATCATTTTCCCGAGCATCGATCACACGGGCTCTTATCGATGACAAAGCCTTGTGCATATTGAGCACAAGAATGTCTGAATAATTGAACTGATACGTACACCTAAACATAACTGCGCGTAATTGCTTAGGATTGTACCTCCTGTAATTAGTCTGCTCACAATAACTATGACATATCTAGGAGAAACTAATTTTGTAACGCAAACTGCTTTGTGTAAGCAGAGAAATGTAGTCAAATATTTCATTTAATGTTAAATTACTGCTACATACTTTAGCTGAACTATGTTATATAAACCATTATAATGTTTAACTATTAAAAATTGTTTATAAAAAAAAAATTACATAGATTTTTCAAAAATATTGATGCATTGCGTTTAACACTTCATACTTTAAACGGTATAATTAAAAAAAATCAAAATAGTTTTAAAAAAGCTGAAAATTGTGTAAAATGAGAGTAATGAATATAAACAAATGTTTGTTGATCTGATTGTTTTTATTTAGGAACGAAAGCCTTTCTATCTCTGTCTTAAATTTTTTGGACAAAAATTAAAATTTTCACATGCGTTAAATTCTAGACGAACTCAGATAACACAATTTATTTAGAGCAAATAAAAAAAGATACGTATTACAACATTTTTTTTCTCTTTCTTTTTGTCGGATATTAATTTGATAGTACTTTTTTTTTATAACCGGATGACACCTGAGTTCGCCTGTACAATTTTGAAAATTCGAACGTACGGTATAGTCAAAAACATCGAATTATTTTGTCCTAATGTTTTTTTTTACATTTTCATTTAATCGATAATTTCGAAAAAATACACGTTTTAATGTTTTACTGCATCCTCTGCGTCAATTGAAAATGCAATTTTACAATTTAAAAGTAAGAAATCGAAGACATTCTTATTCTTTTCTTTTTAATTTCTCAAAAAGGCAAAACTTGCTTATTTAAAGTCGAAATGTTTTGGCTAAGAGACGCAGGCTTTCTAAATTTATTTCTGCTTTTGCATTTCCTTACACGCAACGCGTAAGTTTCATTTAATTGAAATTTAATTTGCTTTTACAATTTTTCTTGAGCAATTTTCCAAGGTCGCACGAGGCTTGAAAAATTCATACCAATTGCACGGGAATAGCGATTCGTCACAATTCAGTCAAGTTCGCACGGACAACTTTTTTTATCGTGATTTTTTTTTGACAAATAAAGAACATTGCTTCCAATTTTAAGCTATTATTCATTTGATTAGAGATTGCTTTATGCCCAAATGTTCGTTAACGAAAAATTTATTTCTCTTTATTTGTACTCGTGCACTCGATAAATTCGTCGTTATTTCAAAAGATACAATGTTTTCAAATTGTTAAGTCGAAAAAATCATACGCAAACTGTAATTCACTGTGCTTGAAATGGGTGCAACCCTAAAGAATTAAATTTTTCTCTTTCTCACATTTGTAAAACAGAAAGATTCTGGACCGCCGGCAGTTTTTATCTTGAAATTTTGAAAAAGAATCGTTTTTTTAAATACCCTTAAATCCTTTTTATCACTGACCTTTTTTTTCGGTTTTATAAATTTTTTTTGTTTACCTTGATTCACCAACATTAAAAAAGAACAATGAAAGTCGCGTCGAGAGTGTCACCAGATGTTACAAATTTTTGAAACTCACTCGTGATCTTATTCTCTTTTTGCAAATTAAAGTACGAATACTTCGATGCTTAAAAAAACAGACACAATCGACGGGACATTGACGTTCCCGCTGGCATTTGAAATAAAAATTAACGCGAAAAAGTGAATCCCAAGTCTTGCTAAATTCTCTATTTTACGCAATATTCCCCGCGTATTCTTGCATTTTTTCATATCGAGACTCGGATATTTCACTCTTTCGCGCGTACGACAACAAAAAAAGTATTTCTCCACTCGTACGCTGTGGACATTTAAACTACGCATTTTTTTTATATTTTTTTTTTGTTTTGTTTCGGAACCTCCTCGGATGGTGCACGAGGTTCTCTTCATTCTAGGCCGATGTTAACCGACATTTTACGCAACAATCGCTCCGCCAGAAATTTCCATACTGATCGATGCGCACAACCTTTTAAAAAAAAAAAAGTGACCGAGGGAAGGCACGATTACCTCCCTCGGAGATCGCTTGATTCGCGCGCAAGACGAAGGATTTCGAGGCGAATCCGCCGACGCATTCCCTTCGAAGCTTTCAACTCCTGCCAAGAGTGCGTTGACAAAATCGCAAAATCGCTCGTCACTGATGCTAAAAAACGCGCTTGTTGTGCTGCCTTTGGTGGGCAGCGCGCTCGATGAGCCGCCAGTGTTCTCCCGTTTAACGCGGGTAATAACGTAGTGCCTGTGCAAACACAATCTTTCTTCACGGACAAGATTTTCCCTTTAAAAGTTCTGTACAAAATATTGCGAGAAAAAAAATTACAATCGCCGGCGAGACTGGTTTTTACCGCGAGTCCCGGTGAATTCGATCCTCAGCTTTTCTACCCGCGCTAGACTTCAAAGTGCAGCTGGCGGCCCTCGGGTTCTTGGCGCTCTTCGCTTTCGTACGAAGACGACGCCGTCTAAAGAGTCTGCAGCGACATCGCATAATCATTATCTTTGTCGAAAAAAAAAAACGATGGAACGAAAGTTCACAAACTACGTAGCGCAAACAAATCGGGCGGCTGGGGAGGGGCAGGGGGCGGAAAAAAACGGATGACGCGAAGATTCGGAACGAAAACGAAAAAAAAAAACGGGAGAGTAAAAAGAGATCTTGGAACATAACAAAGGTTCTCGGTGGGGGTAGGGTGGTAAAGGGACAAAGTGGCTTGTACAAAGAGATTGTTGTGCAAGGTGAAACGCCCACACTTTTAGCGTATACAAAAATCGCATCGGTTCCTCGCACGCACACTTGCGCCGCGGCACTTGCGCGCGCTCACAAATAAAACGCTCGTTCGGCCAATACATAGCTTGCAAAGGCTCCCTTGCTCCTGCTTAGCGGAAGGTAACGACAAGCAGTCGCGGCGGCTCATTTTTTTTACTATTTTTTTTGTGTTGTCTATCGCCACGAACGCTTTGGCCGCTCGGTAGCGGCTGATTTTTTTAGGAATCTCGCTCGCTTTAGCACGCGCTAGAAAAACGTTCGCGGACCGGCCGGTCGGTTCCTGGTGGAACATCGCGGCCGCCGTTTCGACAATGATCGAATTGCCGACCTTCCTTCGAGGATGGCGCGTGAGTGCGACTTCGTGGGGCAGACGGTCGCAATATAGAGAGAATTCCGAGCGGGCGCAGCGACGGCGATCGATTGTCTTTTCACGGATACATCTCGGCTCTTCGGACGCTGTGTTCGCTCGGAATTGCTCCTATTTACAAAACGCAAGATTTCAAAATTCGTCGAGTCTTATTTCGTGGAACGGCGAGTCGCTTTTTATTTCTATTATGCGGAACATTCGACTCGGATAATCGTGAAATTTTGAATCGCTCGAGCGGTGAAAGTCGCACTCGGAAGAAAGTCGGATAGATGTCTCGTTTAAGATTACGAGTTTGGAATAACGCTGATCGTTGAACGGTTTAAAATACTTTTAGTCTCATAATCGTATATATTTATATATATTTATACAGTCTTAGTTTCGACGCAGCCCAAGGTACGGGCGAGACGAATGCGTGTTTTTTGTGTATTTGTGTATACGTGTTACGTGTGTGAGTGTATTTATCATTATCTTTAATAATATATTTACAAGAAAATCGATCGAACTGCTTTGCGCATCAAAACAACGAAAAAAAAAACAACTGAATCGAACAAAACGAATAAAAGTCGGACTCCATCTCCACTTTTTTCTCTTTTCGTTTTGCAAATAATTTACATCGGACACCGACGACTCGCTACTTTAAGTTAGCGCGGCAACGCTTACTTTATTCCGTCTTTCGTGTCTCCTCTGTCTTTGTGCATTTATATTTTTTGTATTTTTCAATCATTCCCTAAAAATTTCATTCTTTTTTCAAACCACCTCGAACTTTTTGTCTATACATCGAATATATTTATCACACTTTTCTTTAAAAGTCTCAATTCCTCGATACGTTTTTTCTCTTTAGACTTTTGAATGCCGTCTTTCGGTCCCACCCCTCACCCACATATTTTTCGTTAACTTTTATAAACCTCCTGTTTTCCGTTTTAAATGAGAATGTTCGCGTTCGCTAATCACGTTATAATCGTAAAGGTATTTTAAACCGTTCTTCCATCTCGCGCATCATCCGCTTAATAGTAGGAAAGAAATTTCACGCCGAAAGCGAAAAATCGTCTTCCATTGTGAAAAGAAAAAAAAAGAAAAAAGAAAAAGAGAAGATTGCTGTCGAGTTTTTATTTTTCAAAGATTTTTGTTATTCACTCCCTCCGGCTCTGTTTCTATCTCTCTTTCTCTTTCTTTATTTCTCATGCATAAATCTAGGTCACTTTGGCTGGTGGTACCGGCTTTGCTGTTAAATAGTCCTTCGAAAATTTTTTTGCTCTAACGTTGCGCGCGCGTACGTGTGTGTATTTGTATATTTGTAAAATCGAAATGATTGTAGTATTGGTTCCTTCACACTACGCTCTCACATGATGCAAAAATGACCTTTCTGTGATTTTTTACCCCATACAATGTGTTTCGTAAAAAACTCGCAAGACCCTACGCTCCTGTAGCTAAATTCATACCTTTTTTTAGCAATTACACAGAAATTGATATTCGTTGATTTCACAAATCAATTCAGCAAGAGTCGGCTCGCCGTTGATTTTTTTTTAAAACTCACAGGGATTCCCGTTACTTCGATGCAAATCGCTTCTATCGTTCACAGCGGCTCTTATAACAGCAGCGCAAAACTTTGTGAATTTTAAAAAACTAAAGTTCGATCTCGACTCACTTGCTAAAACTAATTTACAGCAATAACAAATATTCCTTCGTGCTATTTTTTTAGCATGATTCCACTTTCGACGTTTCGCGGAAACGTGCATTCGTACTTTTCATTTACATGAAATACGGCCGAGAGATGTTTCGATACTCTCACACCTTTTCTCGCTATTTAAAAGTACCTCGCGATGGAATATGTCATATAAATACAATGTGTGTATGCGTGTGAGCGTAAAGTCTTGCGATTTAAATTACGACGGAAAAAGAAAGATATATCCACCAGCCAATTTACTTTATAAAAATAATTGTATAAAACTAGTCAATTTTACAACCTCTGACGCTCAATCACAGTACTGTAAAATCCGATCATGTATTATTGTTCAAATTAAAAAAAAAGAGAAAAAAAATGAGAAATATTTGGTGTTTCATCCGAAAAATAAACTTTCATTTTCATTTCGATTTCGAAGTAGCCTTGTTTATCTTTTTGGGAATGAAAACGATTGAATTTCAGAGTTGTGTTGACAGTATTAAAGCGGGCAAAGTCAAGCCATGGTCGCGCGACGACTACCGTACAGGTATAGATTTTTTTCCTCTACGAGTAACTTATGATTTTTAATGCTAGAGCGTAAAGTATAGTATAATATGTGTAGATTGACATTAATTATTGACAATTGATCCTCTCACTTTCGCGCGTTTTTTTCATATCTCGCATCTTTGTATAAACTTAAAGATCAAAGCTATGTGTGTGAATGTATAAAAAATCGATGTTAAAATGGCATGAAATACTCTGCGACATATTATTTACACATATGATAATAATGCAAGAATCGATGTTTTTTCTTTTGCTTTTTTTCTCTACTTTCTCCGCACATACCGTCACGATACTTTTAAGGACAATGGCTCGACTTCGCGCTACATTAGAATATGTACATTTAAATGTATTTATATATACAAAGAATGACTCGCACTGGTACTCCAATCACTTCATCACTGAGTTTACCAAGTGCAAAGCGAATGATTATTTTCATGCTCAGTAATACCTTATTTACAAGTAACTTTTTTCTTTGCTTATTACGACTATAATTGTTCTCCATGATTTTGCATTTCCTTTTTTTTTCTACGCAAATTGTCTATTCAAACTGTTTGTATTTTGTAGCACTGACAGACATTGTCTTCTAAAGTTTTTCTCTCCACACTCCAAAGAAACTCACGTTTTTCGACTTTCCTCAGACTTAAGTAACACGAAACGTTTTTTTCTCACTTTTCAAAAGAAGTTCAGTGCACGCTACAATGCGTGCTCTTATGCTTTATCTGTTTCTTCAGTCACAATCACTTGACACACTTTACATTTGCTTTGAGCGATTATGAACCTCGATCGTGATTGCGTTCTGGAACTACTTAGACACGTTGCCCTCCTCCAAGCTATTATTGTCTTCAGGTCTCGCGACGTACAAACTTGGGTCTATCACCTTGGGGATCGGCTTGATCTCGGTTCCAAGTTCTTGCTCAATGCGATGCAGATTGAAGCGATCCTCGTAGGTAATTAAATTAATCGCAATACCTAAGTGGCCGAACCTTCCAGAACGACCAATGCGATGCAAATATGTTTCTGCCATCTTGGGAAAGTCGAAGTTAATAACAACGTTCACAGCCTGAACGTCGATACCGCGTGTAAACAAATCACTGCAGACCTGTAGAAAAGTTTGTTAATTGTTAATTTATTATTTATCTTGAAAATTTATATTACAGATTTTCAATAATTTTCCAATAAATATTATAATTTTACTATTATTTTACTTTGTAATAAATGTATGAGTAAATTTAAATTTTTAATGGTTTACTAAGTCACTTACCAAATTTCGGCAAAGTCCTGCACGGAAGTCATGAAATACGCGATTTCTGTGTGCTTGCGCCATTTTGGCGTGAATATAATAACAGCAGTATCCCAAATCTGTGATTTTCTTTGCCAATAACTCAACGCGCTGCGTTGTGTTGCAGAATATTATGCTTTGATTTATTTGTAACTGAAATTTAATGATACAAATTAATGACTTGTAATTAAACATACAATGTATTTGAAAAAAATATTCTTAAAATTATTTAAATATTTACCTTGGAAAATAGTGTGTTAAGGCAGTGGACCTTCTGACGTTCTTGCACGAAAGCATAGTACTGTGTCACACCTTTTAGCGTCAGCTCTTCCATCAAGTTTATTTCATAGGGATCTCGCAAGTGTTTTTCCATGAATTGCTTTACCGTCAGTGGGAAAGTTGCTGAATACAGCAATATTTGACGTTCGTGTGGTAATCTAAAAAGAAAAATAAAAAAATTTAATGTTAATATTTTTTACAAATATTCTCAATATGTATAATATAATACAATATCTATTAACCAGATATAAATTTCTGTACTCCTAAAACCACTAAAAGTACATTTAATTTATTAATTTAAAAATTTTCGTTACCTGGAAATCACATGATCCAACATTCCCTTAAAATCTTGTGAAAGAAGCTTGTCAGCTTCATCTAAAACCAAAATTTTGCAATGATCCATATTGGCAACATTTTTATCCATGAGATCAAGAATTCTTCCTGGTGTTGCTATAATAACTTGCACTGAAATAAAAAATTGTTTATTAAAGATTATTAGCAAAACTACATTTAAAAAAGAAAATTTCAATTTGAAATTGAAAAATTTTTTTAAATATCTTTGTTACTTTACCTTTCTGATAAATCCTCATGATATCATCACGCAAGTTAGTACCACCAGTGGTAACCATTACTTTCACATCCATGTGCTTTGCAAGCTCAATCAGAATTTGTGACGTCTGAAGTGCCAACTCTCTAGTAGGCACAATGATCAGCGCTTGAATAACATCTTTTTTGTAGTCAACCTATAAAGAAATAAATAAAATATTAAATATTAAATAATAACTTACAAAAAAATATTATGTGTTTAGTTTAATAAGAAATTATAATATCACAAACCTGTTCTAGAACAGGAATCGAGTATGCTCCAGTTTTGCCTGTTCCATTTTTGGCTCTTGCCAAAATGTCTTTACCGGAAAGTGCAATTGGAATACTGGCCTCCTGAATAGGCGAAGGCTTCTCCCAACCTTTCTCAAAGATTCCCATAAGAAGTTCACGTTTCAGACAAAACTCTTCGAATTCATTGCCTCGAGTATCTGTGACATCCTGTAATGAAAAAAAAAAAAAAAAACAATTTAAAAAATGTACGAGATTGTTAATGAACTAATTTAAAAAAATATATTTTATCCTTTACTTTAATAACAATCACACTATTTAATTTTTTTAATTGCTAGGTCTATTCGCACAAAAAATCCACGTAAAGACATGAATACAATTGATAGAAGAAAACTTGCTTAAAATTATTGTTATTTTTTTATTACACATTTACTTACACTTGTCTTGATACGTTTGTCCTTTGGTGGGATTTTGAGCTTGGCCTTCCAACCCACATCATCCATTTTTTCAAGATCGGTTTTCAAACTCAAACCAGAACTTAATACATGGTTGGTGCTTATATGTGATTCGGTCATCATTTTGAAGCAGATACAGTGTCTTCAACTTCTAAAATAAAAAAAAAAACACCAATTTAATTTATTGTTAAAAACAATTTTATGATTTATTAAATATGTTAATTAGTAATTTAAAATTAATTTATATTAATTAATTTTAAATTAATAAGCTTATTAATTGCATTAATTTGTAAAAATAAAAAAATACTCATTTCATTCAAGGAATTAAAATTTTAATATTGAATTAGTTATAGAGAAACATTTGATTCAGTCATTAAGTTGAAGAACCTTTGATATCACAACAAGTAGAGAACAGCAAGAGTGTCCTAAGCGACTTTGAATATCAAGACACAAGGCAGGTTTTATGTTTACCCTTCCAAAGTAAACATGGAATTGATCTATTGAATTCATAATGCTACCACGAACTCATCAAATATTATCTTCGATGATTGAATTCTTGGATTATAACTAAAATTTCTTCAAATATTTTACTTAAAATTTATCAACTGCAGAATAGTCGTTTATGAAGTTTCTTATGTATAAAGACAAAACTTGCAAAACTAGAAATTTTAATTCATAAATTGTTTGTTGCAATAATTAACTTAAGCGACATAAATTATTAAGATTAAATATTTTTTATACAATGCAAAACAATTTCACAAAATCATACACGATAATTAAAACAATACAAATTCCTTAGGCATATAAATTAAAAGCACCATATGTTAAATTACAAAACGTCCCGACAACGTATTATAACTGCAAGAGAAATTGTAAAAATAATTGCACGTATTGCAACACACACTCAAGGCATCGTAAACGCAACAATTAGAGCCATAGAACAAAGCAACAGAATACCTCCAAAGCCTAAGACCAGACACGTAATCGCGAGCGCGTTCGTCCCACCGACACACGCAAGCCGAGCCGTGGAAATCAGGATCAAATCAGTCGTGCGAAAATCACCTCGAAAAATCCGAGACTTCGTAAACCAAACATCGACCTCTCCCCCCTCCCCATGAATCGACTAAACGCGTCGCCTCGCATGAATATCCTCTCCAGCTCCGATCCACGCCGACGGAATCGAAAAATTTCGTCATGGCGTTGCTTTTTCGTCGGGCGGGTTCGCCTCGGCGCCGTATGTTACGCTCGGCGCAGCGCAAAAAGGAGCACGCGGCCCGAAAAGCGCTAGCGAGGAAAAACCGCGAGGCCGAGGCGAGAACCGGTCGACGGCGCGAGACGAGCTCCGGCGCACAGAAAAAAAACAGTGAAGGAAGGAAAGAGCGTGCCCCTGTTTTTTTGTCCCCCCCCGAGGCACGGGCGCGTCTCGCGAGCCTCCCAACCGTCCGAAATAACGGTCGTCGCCGTCGCCTCGGCTTCCACTTACCGCTACGCGTACACGCGCCAACGAGAAAGAATAAAGGACGGGAGGAGCGTTACGCGTCGCACGCTAGTGCCTCATCGGCGAAACGGGAGCGCGTCGCGGACGGGCCTACCGTGCGGTCGTCTTGGCTCTTTTTTCCCCTCGTTTAAAGAGAACCGAACGGACTCGTGACCGAGGAAGACGCTCCCCGGGTGGGGAAATAAAAGAAAGCGTGCCCCGTGCACCGATTCGAAAGTACCATACACACTTACACGGCTGCTGCTAGGTACGAGGCGTACAAAGCGCGCCTGCGTTCACCGAGAGTTCAGATCCGCCAGAGAGAGAAAGACGACGCGAGCGAGAGAGAAAGAACGACTTGGCATCCTAGGCGGATGCGTTAAAAGCCGACGCGTCCTTACCGGGCGTCGTGGGTGTATATTCGGGTTTACCTCGTGCAGAAAGAAAGGACGAAGGAACCTCGACGCCTTCCCCGGAGTCCTCGATGTATATTCACGTCGGATGCGCTCAGCGTGCTTGTACACAGGTCGCTGCTTGGTGTGCCGCTCTGCTACTGCTGCTCGATGCTACTGCCTGCTGCTGCTGGGTGATTCGGGAGAGCGACTACGGCAAAATGGCCGTCCCAATGTCAAGTCTGTCTCTCTCGCTCTTTGCCCCCCCTCTCTCCGCCGTTCGGTACCTCCCCTCCCTTACCATTTACCACCGTCTCTCTTCGCTCCACGGGCGGCCTCTCGCCCGATTATCTTTCTTTCTTTCTCTCTTTCACACTCACACAAATCCGCGAAGCACACTCAAGCCCGTGAGAAATGTATAGATATATATGTAACGCTTTTTTTTTCTTTATTACCGTCGTCTCCGTGGTAGGGCCCCGAAGCAGGGTCGATGCTGGGGCGGGCGACGGGGGCTCCTCTGGACGGCGGACGCCGAGGAAAAGCGACTAGGTCGACTCCCTCGCTCTCCAACTCCAGCGGCGAGTTACGTATAATGCGCTTATCACGGGCCTCCGCGTCGAGGAAGCGGCGAATTTTCAGGCTCCCCTCGCCGACTCGTGCGCTTCTCTCACTCCTCTTCCTCGATCCCTCACTCCGCTCCGCTCCGTCCGACTGTATTCGCGAGCCTCTCCTGTTGCGGCGTCGTTATTTTTTTGTTAAAACAAACAATAATAATCGCTCGCCCGCGGCTTATCGCGCTGCGCGTTCCTTTAGGCCGTGCTCGCTTGCTTATGTATACGCGGAAGATAATTCACGATTGTGGGGGAGCTCCTACCTCTCCAGGCAAATAACGCACTGCGTCAGATGCGAGACGATAAATAATCGCTGCTCTCGGCGGCTGCTGAGACACACCGTATAACTTTGTAATTATATGTGTATCGTTTTCAAGCTCTCTCTAGGTCCTCTCTTTATCGCACTTTCGCGAAACTGCACACATTGGTACGTACACTACGTGTGTACACCACTAGACCACTACACTACGATTGGAATAGAGTGCGTACGTGTGAGCGGCGGTCGGCGCGTGACCATCTTGGCATTCTTGGCCGCGCATGCGCCGACATTGCGACGTCCATGTCCAACGCCTCCCGCCTCCGGAACATCGATGGACAATTGCTTACCGTTCCTTTACGGATTTGTGCTTTTTTCAGGCGGACGCGAACTACGGATAAATTAGGTAATATATTACTTTGTTTAATTAAGGCGAGGGTAATTTTGCATGGATGTGCGAATTGTAAACTAGTAGCGAATCCATGGAGGTAGCTTTTTGGACTTTCGGAGCAATGCTTTACCGTTGACGATCGTGGACAGTCAAATGACCGTTGCGATTCGGCAGTATCGATAGGTGTCCTGTGGGGCAATATGACGATCTCAGAAATGATTTCGTAGAATTGTCTGATTGGACAAGCAGACTGCTTGACCTCTACGATTGGTGAACAATTTCCAGACAGTTTTCTCCGCAGTTTGTATTCTTTGTTTTTGTCGGCAGCATGATTATGCATAAATATGAACATTTCATTATGCAATTAAGTCACTACGAGCGTTTTTAACTTTACCGTCTTTTTGAAGATGGATTAAATTAAATTTTGAAGTTTTACAAGGTAGAATTTGGAAAAATTTTTGCTTTCTACAAAATGTTGGTCGGTTTAAAAATAAGCGGGAATTTATCCAAAATTTAAAAGGCTCAATATAGCAGTTTTCAAATTGTTTATGTTGCAATATTGCAATATTCAGTAAATGCAAATGATCTACCCGATATTTTCATGTAGAATATCTCTACTGTTGTTGTATAAATGTTGTCGATAACAATATTTTACATTACGGATCTAAATTTGTCTTAAAATAATTTTGTAATAAATATAATCACAAATTAAACTTTAGAAATTCAATATAATTTTTAGATAAATACATCTATTTTACATATGTACATATATAAGATGTACACTACCAACAAAGATTAATAATATAATTAAACAGGACACTTAAAAACAAGTTTCTATAAAATATCTAGGACAATTCATCTTTCTAATTGATGAAGCATAAATTAAATATCTTTCTGTTAAAAATGATAATAAAGGAACTCTTTACATAAAAACAATGCATATTAATCGTACTGTCAAACCATCAATCTTTTTTTTGTGATATTCTGTATTTGCGACAAGCCTCTGGACAATGACGTTCAAGGTAACGTCGCTGAGAAAAAGCTTTCAAACAGATTTCACATTTCCACTGCCACTGATGGTGGTTTCTTGTTCTTTGATGTGCTCTTAAATTTGATCTGTGAAAAAAAAATGTTTTTCATATTAAGGAAAGTTCATATATTATTTATAAACAAGACTTGACATTATTTACATGATAAACTTACCGGTCAGCAAAAGACTTATTGCATACAGGACAACCAAATGGTCTTTCACCAGTATGAAGACGCAAATGTCCCTTTAACACCCATGGACGATCAAAGCTTTTGTGGCAATATGGACAAAAATGCATTGTCTTGTTTCGCTTCTGATTTGGAGTTCCTTCGACTTCAGAACAATTCCTGTCTTCCTCGCATGACTTTACAGCTTCATTCTCCTTCCCTTGGTTTGGTGAATAAATCACAGATACTATATTTTGAACTGGTACACTTTTTGGATACTCAGTAAAATTTACTTTTTCCTCTTCAATCTTAACATCACAGTTTGCGGAATGATTTTCCTTAAGCTCCAACAACCTAGGAACATCTGATGCCTCGATATTGCTGATGTCGCAATATGGTGTAGCTTGATCATCACTGCAGCTTGCAGAGGAATTTTCGGTTCCCTGATTGTTGTTCACAAAGCAATCAATGTTGTCCGAGGAATCTGGATTCCACAATATATTTTCATTCTTTTGAAAATTATATCGAGTAACAATAGGTAGATTCGACCATGACCAAATGTTGCCCAACTTTCCCTGTCCCTCTTTGCACCTCCTTTTTTTCTTTTTAGGCTCTTTAGCAGCTGGAGCTTGGTGCACTGGAGATTCTGCATCTGTAATTAGTCGCATCCTTTAATAAACATTCAAAATTTCCCTGTGTACCCCCCCAAAAACAAACAAAACAGGCAAAATAATCATTAAGAAAAAAAACCGCACATGAGTATAAAAAGGTCTCAAACATCTAACAAATAATTACTGTCATTAACAAAAAATTACTCTCCACAGATAAAATGGAAATCGCTAAACTGAAGCTAAAAAATCACCAGCAGCGCAAGCTCCCCGCAAGACTCGTCGGGGAAAATGACGGGCCGCGACGGCGCGTCCGCACCAAGACGCTTTTCCCCGATAAAAGCGTTACGGAGTACACTCACCGTCGTCGGGCTTGTTGTTGGGCCCATAGCGCATCATGCACTTGAGCAGGCAGCGGGGCATCTTGGCAGTATCAGCGGCGATCGGCGCAAAGTGGAGAATTGGAGATTCCTTTCGGATGACCGGTAGGTACTTCTGTCAAGTTCCGCCTTCTTTATACTACTTGCACATCGCGTCCGGTCGCTTTGCCGCAGTCCTTTGTTTTTTCGCTCTCCTGGCGCGTCCGACTACTCGATCGCGACCGACGACGCCTACTGCACTTTAGATCCTGTATTGTTTAAAATTTGCTTCTAGATCGAGCGAGCTTTCGAGCAAGACGGACCCGATAACTTGCAAGTACCTTAATTGCTGTGGGATGATAGTGATCCACCGGTGCGGCCGTATCCCATATCGCAGCTGAGTGCATTCGTTATAAGTATATATATCCCTAAATGCATTGGTATGTATAATCGGCATTAATAATTAGAATAATTGCAATTGTTTGCTAATTATATTCTTAGTTTTATTATTTCTACAAAAGTTTATCACTAATAAATTATAATAATCGTTAATTATAAAAAAACATAAAAGAAAGGTTAAATAGGACAAATAAAACTAAACAAATACATGTAATTATATTTGCAGCTATATTATTGAACAGTGAAGTTTTTAAGATAAATTTTTTTAATACACAATTTACATATAAATTGTGTCAAAATATGAAAAATAAATATTTTCAATTAAGTACTGATTCAAAAACATTTTTCAACATTATTAAATAAATGTCAATCATTTTGGTATAAAATAATTTTATTAACATAATTTGGTGAATTATAATTTTATGCTATCGATCACTATAAAGATTGAACAAAAGTAATAATTTGAAATAAAATAAATTTACAAAAATAAGGTTTAAAAAACAAAAATAATTTATCTCACAAATTAACCGCCCCTTCATCTACTAAAAAAATCTATATCATTTTCAGCATTTCATTTGGCAGTGATCGCGCCGATCTCCAACGTTCGATAGCGTTGACGATTATCCTCGTGTTACCGGTAGCAATCGGAATATTCTGCCCTTCCAAGAAATCGCCGATGTATACAGACAGCGCAAAATCTTTGCGCTGAATCATATACACAATAACGGGGAGGAGTACCGTCGCGATGGGCGAAATGGGAGATAGCGGGGCATGGCCCGATAAGCTCATTTTACTTCCCGGCAGTGCTCCCGACGCCGGCCTCGAGCTTTCTTCCCGCGTACGCCCTCCAGAATCCGAAGAAAGTTCAGAGCCGCCGAGGATCCTCCACCCCGTGTAAGTATCAATCGACGATTTTTCCTTCTCTCGTTGAGCGATCGGCTATTTTACCTTCAATTCAATAAAGAAATTTTAGGATTTGCGTTCCTGAGTCTATTGGTGTGTTTACGTTTTAGACTTTATTATATGTGCGCGAGCAAGTGTGCCGATAATTGAGAATACAATGTGTACGCTTTCGTGCTATTTGCGTCCTTATTGCGTACACTGAAGTTTATTATTATTTTAATGAATTAAATTACTTTGATGTAAATATCGCAATGTGTGATTATAACGTGAATCATAGAGCTCTAATTAATTTGTTAATTGATTAATTATTTATTTTAATCTTCTACGACTTACTGTTCTAACATAAAAAGTTCAAATATGAATATTTTATTTTTCTAAAAATAAACACCTTCGTTCAATACGAAAATATAAGATAAAAAATTTAATCAACGCGCAAAACAACTGCAATAATTATATAAAAATGTAACTATCGTCAAAGGTATCATATGTTTCATGAATAACAAAGTGACAAAGTGATAGTCACATCCGGTTTCCGTTAGCGTCTTTTTAGTCTCCACCCAAGATATCCCGTAACATTTCACGAACCACCTAAACGGCAACAATTAAAATAACAGCTCCCCCTGCATCAATCATTCAATCATCTCCTGGTAGTCGATCCCCTAATCGCAGCAGCAACTTACACCGACGACCGTCAGCTCCCGCTTATACCCAACCGCAAGTCCTTACGCACCGCAAAAGAAAGCTTAAATAGACCGAGCCGGCGAGCGATTCTCATCGGCTCGAACCGGTGGGCGAAACGCGTCGCGAGCTTTTTATTCCTTCGGCCGATCCCCTCGCGACTCGCTCTCCCCGCTAGTTTCGCGCTAAAAGGGCCCGGAGTTTAAATTGTATAAGTGCGCATATTTATCCACCTATAGTGTACACTAATCTGTAGCGGGCCCGCGTGGGGGAGGGAAGCCACTGTCAAGCATCTCTGTGTCCCAGTCGAGGCTCGCTTCGCGCGCGCACCCGCACGTCCTGCCCGAAACTTCTGGACTGCTCTCTCTCGTCTTCTTTCTCTGTCATCTTTCCCCCGAAATTCGAAGTGCTCGGTGTGTCGAGCGCGGGGGAAGAGCCAACGCGGAATTATCCCGGCCCCGCCGCGGGAATTATGTGATTGAAAGTCAGTGCAGCGCCGCTTTCGCTCCGGTACGAACCCAACGGCGAGCTTTAGACGTGCGAGCGATTTCTAGCTTTCGAGGGGTTCTTTACGGCCGTTTGTCTCATTGTATTCGGGAGTTCAATAGTTTTAGTTGCGACTTGAGATGTGAATGTTTACTGGTGTTGATTATTATCAAAAGTTTCGGAGTATAAGTGTAATAATATTAATTCCGGAAAGACGTGGGGTCCTTTTTTTCTAATAGATAAAAAATTACCTCTTGATTGTGATTACATTGTTCGTAAAGTTCGGCGTTTAATGAATGTAGAATTAATATTACTACTACTATTTTTTTAACGTTTTAAACTCAATTTAAACGTCGCTTGTTTCTAATTTACTATTAAAATCGTCGTTCATTGATCATTTAATTTTACTTATTAATTCCTATAAAAAATTCGAATAAAAAAATCTTTTTTTTAACCCAGTGATTAAATGCAGTTGCAATTGATTTCTTGGAGCAACCTTTTTTGTAATAATAGGTATATCCTTTTAAATCGTAAACAACTGTTCGAGGTGTCCCCCAAAACAATCACGTGAACGCTCCCTAAAGCTAATTCAACTCATCATCTGATTATCGAGTTACGCGTGGACCTCTGTTGCCGGTAGTTGAATTTTCAAATTTACCTCATAAAACGACATTGTACGTTTACCCAATTACGCACATCAAACTATATAATTTTACAACGCTAGCACAGAAAATTAACAATAAATTCTTATGATTCTTTAAAAAAAAATTATAAGAAGTTTAATAAATATCCAAGTTTAATTACTAGCTGTATTATTTTACAACTACTACAGTGCACTAAATTAAATATCTTTAAACGCTAAGAGTCGGTGAATTGACAACGCGCGTTAAACATGCCAGCTCAGAAAAAGCTAAAAGCAGGGAAATTGAATGCGCGCCGCAAAATGCATTTGACCTCGGTTACGCTTCGCGAAAAAGCACCGGGAAAAGCCTTCTCCGTTCCTAGTACGAAGAAGCCCCATCATCTTAATCGTTAAATTGCAACGCGTCTCGGTACGAGCGCGACGTTTAAAACGACGGCGCGCGCGCGGGATGTCGGGAGTCATTAACCCTCCACGGGACATCGGCGGCCCCATCGTCGCGGCTGTATCGCGGCAGGAAACTCCGCGCCGGTGGCTGCGATACTACTAAATTAAAAGCTCTGGATTTTTTAAAACTGTTTTTTTTTTTTCAATCAATGCGCGCGAAGAGTTCGATGGAATAAAGCGAGTTTTATTTTTGCAGAACATGCAGAGGCAGCTGTTGGCGCTTTTCTTATTAGGATCAATCTACGGCGGAGTAGCAACAGGTGAGATACCTGTTTTCATTTAATTTTGTGGATCTTCTCGTAGTAGCAATTTTAAAGCGCTGCAAATCGCTTTTGTAAATTTTACAGCACTACTATTTTTTAGCGCGGATTTACTTTTCGTTTGTAATTGTGGCACTTGCGATTTTATTTTATCAGTTTTTTAAAAAGCACTGATATTTTCGGTAACTATAATAAATATATCGCACAAATAAAATATGCACTTACTATTAAAAAATAAAATATTAAATGTAAGAATGGAAAAACGTAATTGTTATTGTAACTATGATTTTCCAGGGCCCTGCGTTGATCACGGTTACGTCTCCTGTGGCTATGGATTCCCCACATGCATACGCCCATCTCAGGTTTGCGACGGCAAAGAGGACTGCGAAAACGGCAGCGACGAGAACATTAGCAAATGCGCCGGGTCTTCCTGTAAGCCACCGTTTTTCAAGTGCAAGTCCGAAGGGGTGTGCATGCACATGAGCGTCATCTGCGACGGAACCCAAGACTGCAGCGACGGCTCCGACGAGCTGGACTGCGATTCCGCGACTGCGATCGTAAGCACGCGCTGTTCCTGCAGAGCGTTTGGCCTGTTTCAACGTTCGCTTTTAATTGAGTACATGCAGTGCTGAAGATGTTGTTTGTTTTGCAGTCGTTTGCGACGGCGTGCACCGAGGACGAGTTTCAATGCCTCGACCGCTTTCACTGCATACCCCTCGACGAATATTGCGATGGCCGACCGGACTGCATCGACGGCAGCGACGAGTTCGAAAATTGCCACTACAATGTAAGCGTTCTGTCTTTTAGTAAGCGTTCTGCAATATCTATTAGTTACTCAAAAACCTTCTATGTACGGTGTAAGGGTTTCCTATTATTAACTCCTGTGCAAAAAGATTTATGATCTACTGTTTTATACTTTAAGCTACGCACTGGTTTTTAATGTTGTTCCTTACTTTTGCAATTATCTGTATTAACCGAATTCATTTTTTATTTCCTAAAGAAAACGTGTACGGGATTCAAGTGCGATAATGGTCGTTGTATCATCGAGGGCTGGAAGTGCGACGGCACCAACGACTGCGGCGATAACAGCGACGAGTTGCATTGCGGTAAGGTCAGGTTTACTCATAACTTGAGTTTTTTTTTTTTTTGCTAAACTATGGAATGTTGCAGATGCAAAACCGATAGACGCTGTGAACTGCACCAATGCGATTGGCAAGTACCTGTGTCGAAACAAGCGATGCATCAACTTGGATCTCACCTGCAACAGCGTCAACGACTGCGGTGATGAATCCGATGAAGATTTTGCCCAGTGCGCAAAAGGTCTGTCGTGTTGTGCCTTGATTTCTGTTGTTTACAATTCATATTGTTGTTATTGACATTTCACCGAACAAAAATGAAAATCTCGATTTTTTTAATTTTCTCAGCAAAGGCGATGTGCGCCAATTCGACGCATGCGTGCACTCAGAAATGTTTTCCTACACCTAAAGGATACCAGTGCTCATGCTCACCAGGATATACACTAAAAAACGATGGAGTTTGCGAAGGTAATTTTAGTTAGTACCTTCCCTGGACCGCTCTGACCTCTAACACGACTACCGAAATCGAGCAGTAATTAAATTATTTCGTTTTACTGCGCCGACTGCATACACCCGTCGGCTTAGACGCTAACGATTGCATTTCAGATATACGCGATCGCGAAGCTTTTTCCGCGAACCACGTGAAACGAGACCGTAAGTGGGAAGCAGCTGTATCTGCTAGCCGCGCGCGTCCGCAGCCGATCGCGTCAGAAGCGAGCCGCGAGCTCTTTGCAACACATCGCTCGCGAAAATTTCAAGCATACTGAAGATGTACGGAATTATCGTCCTCCTGGTCCTGCTCTTCGAGCCAGACTACTGCTACACAGGTACAGTGCGACTCATTTTGTTTTCTACTCTTACAGATATCGACGAATGCATGTCCTTCCCCTGTGAGCAGGAGTGCCGCAATAGCATCGGATCTTACTACTGTCAGTGCGCAGATGGGTACGAAATGAAGGACAACGGCCACTGCAAGGCACAAAGTAACTTTTCTTTTCTCTTTCTTGTTGATGCACTGGTGAATAAACTTTAGTAACTTTCAAAATAAGTTTTAGAAATTTTATTCTAATTAAACTAGTAGTTTGAAAAAAACTTTACCAAGTTATATAAGATAATAGTTATTTAAGATTAATCATCTACTTAATTTTATCTTAATAAATTAAATATTGTTAGCTAGAAAAAGATCAAGTTTAATATTACCCCTGCCATTGTGTAAACACTAATCGCGAGCAACACAACAAAATCTTTAATGAAATCAACACTGTGTCTGTTTTAAAATAATCGCAAACACTGCAAGATATTTTGTTATTGATAATTTGATGCTATTCGTAGAACTATTTTATTTATCAAGAAGCAGTTAAATGCTTAGCTTTGTATTGCAAATGATTATACGTATTTATACTTAATATCTCTTAATTTTTTTATGCTACACATCTAAGTACGCAAACATCAATGTGATTTAGATATTCAGTTCCTAAATAACTCTTAGTAAGCACACTTTAATTTTATCAACGGTAAATAACTTCTTTATTTATTGCATCTTTCTCGAGTTTTATCTATGAATGTGCAAGTGCAATCTTTACTCAAATTATTAATATTTTCTGTTTTTTACAGTTTTGTATATAATATTAATAAATCTCTAAGTAAACGTTGAACACTTATAATTTATCGGTGTTTTACTCTATTTTTCACAGACGGCGAGGCCCTCATGGTTTTCGCATCGAAGTCGTCGATACGAGGCTACTACCTTGAGTCAGGAATTTACTATTCAATTGCAAATGGTTTGGAGCATGTGGTCGGCGTCTCCTTGGATCCTCTCTATGTCTACTGGTCGGACATCCAGCTCGGCGACGAGGCTATCTTCCGCAGTCTGCTTGACGATGGAGATACTCGAGAAGTTATTGCTAATGCCGGTATTGCTAATACAAGTTCTATTTGATACTATCTTGACTAGTTATGTCTTTAAGTTATTGTATTACTACTTCGACTAATTATTTCTTTAAATTTGTTTGAAATTTCAATACAACAAAGTAGAATTGTGTGCATAGATATCGTTTTTTTCTTTACTTTTATTCCTGTCAACGTTGATATGACAAAGCACGTTACGGATATCTCAAAGAACGTTATCTCTTCATAATTTGTATAACTAACAATTTTGTAATAAAACGAATAAAAATTTCAGTTAGTTAATTTGCACTGGAAAAACCTCGGGAAAAACTGATAACAATAATTATTAAAATAAATATGAGTAAATAATTATAAATACATAACTTTATGACAGTCGATTAAATGTAACGTCATTTATAATCATTATAAAAATTAAAATGTCTTACTCTATCGCAAAGGTCTTGGCTGCCCGGAGGACATCGCCGTCGACTGGGTCACTGGGAACATTTACTTCACCGACAGTATGTTCATGCACATTGGGGTTTGCAGTCAACATGATAGCGTACAGACGTTCTGTACAGTCATTATCAAGGAGAATACAGAAAAGCCAAGAGGCATTGCCCTACTCCCTTCCAAAAAGTAAACGCATCATTTGTAATCATTCAATTTCACGCGTTATATCAATTTCGAGCGGTCGTTTTTGCGGTTATTCACTAGTATATCTTTTATCGTTTAGACAAAGCAAAGACAAAAATGAATACACTGTTTCTGTAATTTTTCATAATTTTTAATTGCTGATTTGTTGAGCGCAGAAGATTGTACTGGAGCGATTGGGGTAAAAATCCTCACATCTCGGTGGCAGACATGGACGGCCAGAACCGGGAGTTTTTCATCAAGGAAAATATCGGCTGGCCGAACGGCTTAACCATCGACTATGCAAGCGGGCGTCTTTATTGGGTCGACGCTAAATTAAAAGTCATCGAGTCAATTCTACTTGATGGTCGGGACCGCAGGGTTAGTTTAACTGATTTTTACTTTCACTCGGATTACATCTTAAGACATCCGCCATTACTTTTCTAGATCTGATATACTTAATTATTTAATAAGCTTAAGTTAATAACAAATTATTTTTCAAAAGTGATTTTCAAAATGCATCAGAAATTCTTATTCATTCTTTGCATTTTTTTAATTGCATATTGTAATAATTTTTTGTATTCTACTTTATAACTAATTATTCATACTTTATAACTAAAATAACTAAAAATTATTTGCAGACGGTCCTGCACGACGTCGCAAAACATCCGTACTCTATAGCTATATTCGAAAATAAACTATACTGGAGTGATTGGAGTACAAATAGCATTCATTCCTGCGACAAAATGACCGGCAAAAATTATACAACTTTGTTCCAAAAAAACGAAACTGTGTACGGAATCCATATATATCACTCAACACTTAAAGTTAAAGTAAGCGATTCGTTTTTTAATATTGCTTCTAGAATAAAAACCTATACAACATTTTATCTCTATCATAAAATTGTTAAAAAGAAGTTACTATTTCAATTTTATCCGTTTATAAAAGGAAATTAATTTTCTAGTATTCCACCCCTTGTGTTACTCATCCGTGCTCGCATCTGTGCCTTTTGGCGCCGAAGACTGAATACACCTGCGCTTGCCCTCTCGACATGGAGTTGACGGACGACAAACACACTTGCATGGGTTCGTAAGCCTACCGCAAAACAAATTTTTATTAAAAAAATGTTTTAAACTTGATCGTGCTGATTTGGTGTTAATAATGCATTAATTTATTTTACAGAATCAGTAAAGCGGAAACACATGGCGATTGCAGCCGGGAATACAATAATTGACTATTATCACGAATTGTTGGGAAAACCGAAAACGAGCAAGAGTGGAATCTCTTCGGAGCATATCAGTGCTTTGACCTACGACTCTATCAGTGGTATGTATGCATCAGAGACTCAAAGTGCTTGATCTATTTTTGTTTACATTTATGCAGCTACATTTGCTAGACAGTAACGATAAATGAATCTTCATCGATAGCTCATTAACTTTAATTTATTTTTCTCAACTTTTACGTAAATTAGACTAACGGGAGATACAGATGTGTGTTAATGTAGCGTTTAAGTGTAGATGACAAATTTTTCGTTGCGTAATGAGAAAGTCATAGTTTTGTATTCATAGTTTTGTTTTGAAAAGATTAGCACTTATAAAATAAAATGGAAACTTTCCTTTTAATACTGAATTTTTGTTACTGTAGACTCAATCATCGTGGCTGATGAAATAAAAAAATCAATATTCCGTTACAATCCACATAAGGGCACCGTGAACCATATGATCCCAATAGTAAATGAATATATTGAAAGTATGGCTTTTGATCACTTTGGAAACAATCTGTACAAGAGCGTCGCACTCCACAGGAAGATCGAAGTACACAGCTTGACCACTGGTGAGAAAACCGAATTCTCTTACACCGAAAGCCCATACAACTTGGTTGTCATTCCAGAGGAAGGGTAATGCACTAATTCAGAATTTAACAGTCAATTTAACCTTGTTTCAAACAAATAAAATTGTAAATGTAAACGTTGTATCTGCAATTCTTTCTTTTAGAATCATGTTCGTGGTTTTTCGAACGAATGGCGGAGTAAACGGCGAATTTCACATAGACAAGGCACAAATGAACGGGCTAGGTTCAAGGTCTCACGTAGTCGAACACGGCCTGGTGGGACCGACAGTCTCACTGGCTTACGATGTGGACGCAAGACGTGTTTACTGGGCCGATGAGGGCACCGGACGTATCGAAAACATCGATACTCAAGGTTCATTTTACTTTCTTCAAATGCCAAATTAAAAACTCACTTTTCATGATTTAATCGACAAATTATCACTTTTATTTATTAAGAAGGAATGATTTGAGATAAGTTTTAAGTTTTTTAACTTTATTTATTTTAAAAATTTGAAATCGATTATTTTAAAATATTTTTGTATAATATTTTAAAGTGTCTTAATAAATTTTCTTTTTATTTACATCTCTTAATTACAGTAGTTAGAGTACAATTCAAAGAATTTTTTTTCGGATAGGTCAGAATAGAATTTTGCTACGATCGGCTGTCTCTGCTCCAGTGAGCCTTGCTGTACTTGATAACGATGTATTCTGGACATCGCGTAAATCTAATCGTTTAAGTTGGACAGATAAAACCCAATCATTCTCAGGAACCAAGGGCTTAAATTTACGTATGTTTAGAATATTAAAAAATTTGTTTAGATATATTTTCCCTATTAAATACAAAATTTCACTTACTTTTTCATATTTTTTAGGTCTCACAAATCATCCAACTGTAATACATTTACAAACTATAACTGGAGTTTACAGCGGTGAGGTTCATCCTTGTCGCAAAAACAATGGAGATTGTTCTCATATTTGTCTTGTTTCCGATTCAAGTAGAAAGGTAATTATTTCGCTTAAAATTTTTTTATCTTAAAAAATGATGAACAGTAAACAAAATCTGTTTTTGCATTTTTTTATTTGCATCTTTGAATTGCGATTATATTGCAGCTCTGCGCCTGTCCACCAGACTACGCTATAAACTCTGATCAGCAAACGTGTAGACCAAAGACATCATGTTTTGATGATGAGATAAAGTGCAACTCCACTGATAAATGTATTAAGAAATTCCAAAGGTACCCTTCTCTGCCTATTTTAAATTATATTTTATCTCTCTTAACAGTTATAAGTATTGTATAGTTATAAGAATTTACAAAAAAATTCTTCAGAAATATTAATGATATCAAATTAATTTATTACCGCTAATTATTTAAAAAAATGCATTTTTTAAATCTGTAAAATTACAGATGTGATGGATTGGACGATTGTGCCAATGGCGAGGATGAGAAGTTTTGCTCAACCGTATCAACAGCATGTCATCAGGATGAATTCCCTTGTCACAATGGACAGTGCATCAAGAAATCGGAACGGTGCGACTCTGTTTTCCACTGTCAGGACCATACGGACGAGGAAAATTGTGAAAATACCACGTGCGCTATCGGTAAAAGTTACATTTAAAATGAATACTTTTCACTTTCTTTATTAATTTTTTTTCTTTAATAAACATCTATCAATTTCAGTAAAAAAATTAATTATTGAAATGATACTTATAATGAAATTGTTTAGATCTCTATCGATGCCAGAATGGAAATTGCGTTTCTGTTTACGTCCTCTGCAACGGAGCGGACGACTGCGGAGATTTTTCCGACGAAGAATCTTGCAGCGGTCACGGGTGCGACGATCGTTCCTTCCAGTGCGGCTCTGGACTGTGCATCCCACAAAATTGGGAGTGTGACGGCCAGGTACATTTAGCTTCATTTCAACTCTCCAGAATCTGTGACATTTCTTGTGATAAAATGACAAACAAATTATTATCGTAAATACAGTATCGTAACAATAAAAAGAATTTTATTTATTTTTTTTTAAATTTATTAAAAACTGCAATTAATTGAACTTAAAAATTCAGGTGGACTGCAACGATGGCTCGGACGAGCACAGCAAATGTAAGCCTACCGAGTGCGGTCAGAATATGTTCTCGTGCAAAAACGGCCATTGCGTCGACGTGTTGTTGCGTTGCAACGGCATCGATGACTGCAACGACAACTCAGACGAACACTCCTGTCCGATGTCCACTAAGTTCGAGGCGCTGATCTGCTCGAAGGATCAGTATAGATGTCACAACAGCACGATCTGCATATCTAATAAGCTCAAGTAATTTATGACTTTTTTCCTTAGCTTAGGTCTTTCGAGAAAGAAATTTTCGCTTTATCGAAAATCGTGACTTGTTTAGTTAATGAATTTACTGGAGAAATAACCATAAAACATTATAATTTATCGTGTAAAAATACGTTCTTTATTTGTAAAAATAAAGAATAATCATTACCTTTTAACATTCATTAACTGAATTACACAAAATGTTTGTAGTTACTTGACAAAAAGCATATTGTTAAAGTTTATTTAAAAAGTCTGGACAAAAAAAATATGTAACTTACTTTAGGTGCGACGGAAACCTAGACTGCCCGAAGCACGATGATGAGCTGGGCTGCGGTAAGTGCCTGCCAGACACGCAGTTCACTTGCCACAATGGAAACTGTGTACCGATCGAGTGGACCTGCGACCAGGCGGACGACTGCGGCGACAACTCAGACGAGCTGCACTGCGACGAGCTGCGGCACCTCGTTCCCTTCACCGAGGAGCCGCTGCACAACTGCTCCGCGGGTCAGCACCCCTGCAAAACCGGCTTCTGTCTGGACCTCGATAAGTTCTGCGACGGCAAGTCACACTGCCTCGATGCCAGCGATGAGGGCGGACAGTGCGGTGCGTATAAATCCACGCTACTTTTTATTTTTCTCGATGCCTTACTTCACTCGCTTAATGATGATAGTAAAAAGCAATTTATTGATTTAAACACCGATTAATCTGAAATATAGAAACGGCGTGTGCGGAGAATACTTGTGAGAATATCTGCCACAAGACACCCAGTGGACCGGTGTGCAGTTGCCGCGAGGGTTACAAGCTCGGCGCCGACGGCAAGAGTTGCGAGGATATAGATGAGTGCAAGTTGCAAGCTTGCCCACAGATGTGCCTCAATCGGCCAGGGTCTTACTCTTGCTTCTGCTACGAAGGCTTTGCTCTTAGATTGAATCGGGTGTCCTGTAAAGCTGTCGGTTTGTTCCTCAAAACTTATTAATGCTCGTATTAGGGATCACTTTTTGAAAAATTGCAAAAGTTGTATTGTAAATATTTTATTGCTAACATTTCATAACTTTTTGTTAAACATTACCAATTTTTTATTAAATAAGAGGTTTTCTTGTTTCATCGCGTGTTGAATGTTGAATTTTTTAATGAAAATATTGAAAATCATTGCATTAATTTAAATATTTAAATGTATTTCAATGTATTTTGTAGGGCCGGCAGTAAAAATATTTACGGCAACAGACGATGACATCAGAATGATGTCGCCATCATCGCCCTACAGCTCTCTCACAATCATCACTCAAGATCCCGGCAACGAAATAACCGGCTTGGACACTAACGCAAGAGACAATACAATTTATTGGAGTAGTGGTAATTTTATCAAACACCTACTTCATTATTTAAGAATTCCTTCGACACAAGAAAAGAATTACAGCTTCGATTTTTATAAGATAAATTTGAAATTTAATAATTAATCCATTTGCGTTTCGTGTGCTTATTTGAGAAAAAATCATTGCAGCGTCCCGAGGAGAGATTAATAAAATGAATATTGATACGAAGCAGAGCACTGTCGCATCGAGTGGTATAATGAGACCTGAAATCCTGGCAGTCGATTGGGTTACCGACAATGTCTATTATTTTGATAACTCACAAGCTCCTGTTATTAAAGTATGAATTGCATTTAATTAAAAATAGTAGTTCTTAAAAATGTTTTTTCTTAAAAATTGTGTGCTTTTTTTAGGCCTGTGATATAGATGCAAATAAATGTTCAAAAATTGTACATATAGAAGGCTCTAACACTAAAGTTACAGCCATAGCTATTGAGGCCCGTGGAGAGTAAGATAGTTTCTTATCTAACTTAAAACAATTTTAAACCTATTTTTTTCATTTATTGCGATTATTGAAATTTTCAGAATTCTTTTCTGGAGTCAAATCAACTGGAAGCTCTATGAGAAGCCAACAAGCGAAATCATGCGTTCGGATCTTATCGGGGGAGATCCGAAAAAAATAGTGCACGAAAATCTAGGTATTGTCAGTGGTCTTACAATAGATCATCAAAGACAGATTTTATACTGGGCGGATAATTTCGAGGCCAATATCGAATGCGTCGATCTTAATGGAGAAAATCGAAAATCGATTTTAGCTGATCTTATAGTAAGACTTTGAAATTTCTATTGTTTTACTTTTTTTTCATAGACAACTTTTTCAACAATCGCTTATTTAATTTTTTATAAGCATCTACTTAGATAAAAATACTTACTACCGCAGTGGTAGAGTTACTTACTGTTATTTTTTAATTTTTAGTCAAAGCCAGTAGGTTTACATTTTTACGAAGATGCGCTGTATTGGAAAACGGATTCAAGTGGAGTACTTAGGAAGCGTCAATTGTACGGAGACATGACTTACAATCTAATTCCAGTTGGGAGCAATAATATCAAGAAATTATTCGTAGTATCGCAAATTTCTAGACAGCCAGAAGGTAATTAATTAAATCTCGTCACCAACTGTCAAATTCGAACTCTAATTCAACGTCAATGTATTTATTTCGCAGGCAATAACAAGTGCAAGGACCACGGCTGCGAGCACATGTGTATAATTCACAAGCAGGAACCATTGTGCGTTTGCAGCAATGGTTTCCCGGCAACCCTGCGCGACAGCCGCGGATGCTCGAATGACTCGCACGATGAGGACGTGCTACTTGATGAGAATAGCACGCACATAAGGCTGCACGGTGATGAGGCTGCACCAACGGTTGTTCAGGCGCGGAAGTCGACCGGCAGCCGCGGCACTGGTGCAATTACCGGACTCGCCGTCACCCTCGTTACCTTCGCCCTCCTTTTCTCTGTCTATTTCTACCTGAAAAAGAAGAAGCCTGGATTGTTCAAGGGTCGGGTTCTTAGGTGAGGTCTCTAACTCAAATGAATTAATAGTGCAAAAGAGTTATTTAATTTTAATGTAATGTAATTTTTATTTTTAATGTTTTTTTTAACTAGAAGAAAATTAAGTTTCGACCTAGGTATATATATAGTTTTAAGCATTTAAATTATTTGAAAGAATTATTTCGAATTAGCAACGTCAAGAAATAAAATTATATTTTACATTCGTACTTTTGGAAAATTGTAAGTAAATCTAATTGTAATATTAGAGTAGATTAGATTATATTTTTGTTTAGCGCAAGGGAAAATAATATTACTTAAATATTATTAAATTGATTTTTTTAAACTGAAATTATAATGAATCAGCTAACAAATGTTAAATAATTTTTATTATCAGAATCAAAATAAACTACTTCAATTACGGAAGGATTTAATTAATTGAATAAATTATTTGCAGCATACATTTCCAAAATCCATCGTTCGCACGAAGGAGGAACAACAATTCGTCAACGACAAGTTCAACTTCCATTTTGATGCCGGGAGAGCATGAATATTCCAATCCAATCACTGAAATGTCGAATACCAAAGTAAGTGCCTTCAATATTTATAAGCACTTTTATTTATTTATTTCAACGACAATTTAATTACAAATCAACGTCAGTGGTAACATTGATTGATCGATTGTCCACTTGACCGATTTTAACGTAAATTAAACTGATTTAAAAACTGCAACTTTTACTGTTTAATAAAAATGCATTTATATTTTTACAATGCGAATTATTTTTAGACCAATTTGCCCGATAGCACCTCAAAGAGAAGGTTGGAAGTTATGACTGAGGTATCAGATGGCGAAACAGAAGAAACGAATCCAACTTATAATTCTCGTTTAATTCGATGAGAAATTCAATTGTATAATTGAAATTGTATAATTTGCGAACTGCGATAATTATTGCGGTAATTCGTAGCATTAAATGCTATGAGTCATGTTAGAATGTTTTGGATATATCTTTGTGTCCGTTAAGTACTTTGCGTCTATATTTATATTATAATTTAATTATTATAGGTGTGATAATGTTGAACTTTTTCTTACGTCTTAAGTATTAAGTATGCTTCCATGTTTTATGCTAAATGTCGTCTCAATCGTCAAAAATCAAAAAAAAATATTATCGTATATATTTATGTGCAATGAATATATTATTATAGATGTTATTTATTCGAGATGAATATTAAGAAAATTGTTAAGTCCCTTTTAAGGAATCGTGAACGAGTGAGCATGTTATATTAAATCTATGTATAAACGTTTTTTATACGAGAAAAAAATGGAAAATATAATTGTAAAAATACACGGGTAATAAAATACAAATTATTAATATCTGCCATTATTAAGATGAAATTATTTAAAAATGAACAGTAATTTCATTGTAAATTAACTTGTCATCACGCGCCAATTTAACAAAACCTGTTTCCATATACCGCTCACTTGCGCATGTAATCGACGCCGCATAATATTTACATACAAAATCGCAGCACATCCTCCGTAAAATTAAAATGTACCATTAAAATCGCATGTACTCTTTTTCATACCAGAAAAAAAATCCCAAAATGAAACGGAAAATACGAAAACAGAATCACTCGAAATGCTCATCACGAATCGGGCCCAGCGTTGTCTTTCTCAACGTCTCGCCGCCTGACGAAGTTTACGCAAAATAGGAAGAGCGATCCGCGCCTCATTTGAATACACACACGAAAAGGCGGCAGAGCTCGCCCTTCGGTCAATCGTACGCGCGCTCGGATTTTTTTTCTGGTTTTTTGTAATGGAAGGTCGGCGTCGCGAATTCGTTGATATTCGCTGCGCGATCGCAGCCAGGGTTTATACGGAGTTTCGCCGAGGACCACACCAGAGTACTAAGCCTCAGTGTCCACAGTCGACTTTCGCGCGGGCGTGCACAAGGATCGGCCGATTTGGTTTTTCGTACGGTGCGTCTGTTTTTTGTACTTTCATTTCGGTTCAGTGATGGAAGAAAAAAATTATAACATAAAATTTTATGGGCAGAATTTAAGTGTCTCTTTAAGTGTCTTGTTATGTTTGAATGAGCGATTTTCACGAGTTCAATATTGAATTAAGTATTTAAATGGAGTGCGTAAAACTTTTACGATCTGTTAAATCGTGAGAAAATATTTAATTAAAAAAAATGTGTACAACTCTCGTACTTGAAAAGAAAATTTATATTATCTTTATTGAAAATGAGTACTTTATGAGGCCTTATATGAGAATTTAACATGGCTCACAATTACAGATTTTTAATTAAGTATTTCTTTTCTATATAGGTATAAGTAAATTCACTATTAGTAGAAAATTAAAAGATTAAAATAATGTGATATTTTTTGCCTCGTAGAAACGTATCATTAAATATAAATAAAAATTATTTCTCATAGGTAGTTACAATAACAATTTTCAATTTTCTAGAGATTAAGTAGATACAATTTAAATATTCTGACGTACGAATTACAATTGGAAGAAAGCGTTCAGGTAAAATTAAAAATTTATTTATTAGTTTTTCCATTTTATTTTTTAATCTAACAATAATTTTGTATGAATTTTGTTAACAGATAAATAAAATGGCTTTGGCTGTGTCATCGTTATTGATAACGAGCATCGTGTTCGTAGCATTAGCTTACATGCTCGTTTATTACTTGAGAAAGCTACGACTGTACAGAGAGTCCGCACGATTTCCCGGACCACCATCCTATCCTTTCATTGGGAATGCTCACTTTTTTATAGGAAGCACCGAAGGTAAGCAATAATTCTATTATTTATTCATACTAATCTATTAAATTAGAATATTTCCTTTCATATTTTATAATTATAAAAATAGTACTCCATTAGTTTTACTGTTTTTATTAATTCAATGTATGGCTTCAGTAGAAACATACGGTTTCGGTAAGACGTATTATTTTGCAAATTCAGCCTGATATTTAAAAAAAAAATCTATTATCAAGTGCTTTTAAAAATTTTAATATTTATGTAAAAAATCAGATTTAAAAGAAATTAAAACTTTATAAAAATTATTTTTTATCTTCAGCTGACTTTCTCAAATTATCTTAATTTACTGTTGCAGACATTCTGAGTAAGTGTCAAGAATTATTAGATACTTATCCTTCGCCTTTCCGCGTGTGGCTCGCAGGACGATTATTCTACGCCGTTTACGATCCGGAACAGCTCAAGGTACTGTGCATTTGCCAAATTAGTCATAAAAAGTTTTCCCTTTAAATTAGTCAACGCATGCACGCTTACCTCCGCAAACGCTTATTTTTTATTATTGCTCATAATCATTAACGACGATATAAAAATGAAGAAAAGGTATATTTGCAAGCGTTCTAACATTTGTTGCACTCACATAATGTTATTGCTGAAAATAATTAAATTCGCTAATTATTTTTGTCGCCTAAATAGTTCAAATTTTAATGTATATATAATGTTTACAATCTGATTGATGAAAAGTTTTAAAAAGCTGTTTTTCTTTTTTCTTTTTTTAATCAAAAATGTATGACCATGACCTTTGAATTACGGATTTTTTTCGAAATTCTGGATAATGTTTTTTTTATACGCCAAAATATTAAGAAAGCTAATGTTTCAAGGTCCAATACTTCACATTTTGAAAGCTGTCTATATAATAATAATAATAAGATACGTATTATAATCGTACATACATACAGATTCCACAAAAAAGGAATAATAAAAAGAATACTTTTATAATGAATTGTATTTAAAAAAATTTTAAAGTATTGAACCTTCAAAGTTTCATTTTCTTCATATTTTGGCATAATAAAAATTGTTTTATTTTATTGTTTATTTACAATACTCAAATTGTTGCAAATATACGTATCCCAAAGATAAGGTACTCTCCTAGTAAGCAAAAAAAATAGTCATTAATCAAAGTTCATTAACACCTCGATAATTAACTTACATTATGCCAGACCAAAGTAATCAATAATTATCTGATCAGACAAAAAGACAATGTTATCATTAATTCGATCTCTTTATCCCTCCCCGCAGACGATCTTCCTGAGCCCGAAGACGATCGAGAAGGAGGACCTGTACAAGTTCGCGCAGCCTTGGTTGGGCACGGGCCTCTTCACGGCTCCCGGTAAGTCGCATTTATTCAGCGCGTCGGCCGGACGTGATCCAGGTACAAGTTGGCCGATTTCGCGCGACGTGCCGAGCATCGCCCCTAAGCTATCGCTGCTCGCCTTTATTTTTTTCTCTCTTTTCGTGACGAAACGAATTATATGCCGCCGCTGCCGCGCGCTTTTCACTTTGAGCATGTGCGTAGGTGGTCGGGTATTTCGGCGAACTATTACCTCGGATATGTTCTTGTGCGCGATTTGTGCGTAATCACAGAGGCACGATCGAGGGGTAAAGGTAATTGAGACCCAGGCAGGCGCGATTAATTAATCGCGCGAATTAATTAAGAAGCCGCGTGGCTTTTATGACGTAATTTCGTTTTATTTTTATAAGTCGTGTAATGACTTGCGGTTTTGAGTTTTTCATTGATATACTGACAATATGTAGAAACAACAAAACGTTTAAATTGGAAATATTAATTTTTTATTTGATTTCTATTAGATAAATTTAAAAAATTAGAAATTTGAAAAATGCAAAAAAGAAAATAAATATTATTTTTTTTTATTTTTCAGCTTCGAAATGGCGCATCCACCGAAAGTTGATTATGCCGACCTTCAATCCAAGAATTTTGGAATCATTCGTCGAGGTTTTCTCGGTGAAATCAGAAATCATGGTGAAGGAAATGGAAATCGAGGTGGACGGAGAAGAATTCGACGTATTTCACTACATCTCCCTTTGTACTCTCGACATAATTTGTGGTACGTACAATTGTAATAAAAATTTGGGATATTAAATTGTTAAAATCATAACAAATATATTTGTTTTTATGTAGAAACTGCCATGGGAGTACCTTCAAAGGCACAAACTCAACGGAACTCACCTTACGTTGAAGCTGCTAAGCGGTATGATACACTTACCTTTCGGAACGATGTCTTGTAATATTCATTATGAAATATTTTTAGGCTTCAATTCTGTAAAGGTTTTTTTATTTGTTTATAATTGTTGTATAACGGATAACTTATGCCGATATCGCAGTCTACTTACTTTTTCAGGGCTAACTTAAAACTGGACTGAAAAATAATTTCAGTGTTAGATTTGAAAAAGTGTATGGTAATGTCCACAAAACGGCGGCACAAAATAAAGCTTTACAATTGAAACCCAAAAAATCTCGTAATCAAATTATAGCTTCTCTTTATACTAATTTTTCGGCTGTAAATTTACTTTTTATTTGAATATTTTAGGCTATTTGAAATAGTGTACTCCAGAATGTTCAAAATATGGCTTCACCCGGATATAATTTTTAATCACACCCAGCTTGGCAAGGATCAGCGCGAGTGTATAAAATATGTGCACGGACTCACCGACGATGTAAAGTTTGCTTTCTATTTTCGCTTTCCGCGACAATTTTCATTGTTGTCAAATTAAACGTTTAATATTTCAGGTGATTCAAAGGAAAAAGCGTGCGCTCGAGTCAAAAGAGAACCGAGACGAATCTAATGGTACTTTGCATAAATTTTAAATAAGCACAGTATTTTTTTCGTTCATTTACATATTAAACTTTTTCGAATGTAGAACAAAGCGAGGGAAAAAGAAAAGCCTTCCTTGACCTGTTAATGGAATTATCGCACGAGGGAACGAAATTCACCGACGAAGAATTACGAGAGGAGGTCGACACAATGATGATTGCTGTAAGTGATAGTGCAGCCGCGCCCGACCTGACATTAACCCCTTATCGAAATTCTTCATTTTTTCAGGGCAATGATACAACAGCCACTGTCAATTGCTTCGTTATGTTAATGTTAGCCAGTCATCCTGAAATTCAAGTAAGTTTTAGAATGACAAAAATTGTAAAATACGTTTGCGTCTATTTAAATATAAATTAAAGGAACAAGACGCAGCAATAGAAGACGTGTCTTAACTTAAATACTCTCAGTTTGAAACATTTTTCTGTAACAGAGGTTTAATCTAAATTCCGACGATTAATAATAATAATGCTCTATTGTATCTTCAGGAGAAAGTTTATGAAGAACTTTGTGAAATTTACGGGAGTGAGGATCCAGCGAGCCAGCCGGTCAGACACGAGGATCTGCATCGGATGGAATACCTAGAGCGTGTGATCAAGGAAACTATGAGAATCTTTCCCGTTGGCCCTCTTCTTGTTAGACGCGTCACTGATGATCTTAACATAGGTACTTGTAAACTTTTTTGTAACGCGATTTTTTCCTAATAAGTTTTTACGTGATTACCTTTAATACTAGAATAACTTAAAATGACTATTTCTTTATTAATATTAACGTTACTGCTTTAGGAAAATATACCCTTACAAAGGGAAGTTCGGTGGTTCTTGGTATCATAAAAACTCACCGCAGCGAAGAGTACTGGACAGATCCTATGCAATTTAATCCTGATCGATTTTTACCGGAGGAGTGTGCTAAACGGCATCCATATTGTTACGTGCCTTTTAGTGCAGGGCCGAGAAATTGTTTAGGTATGATAATAATTTGTTTAAAAATAATTTTTTATAATTAGTTACAAATTGCTTACATAAAAATAAAATTTCAGGAATTAAATATGCAATGATGGCTATGAAAGCATTATTAGCGACAGTAATACGAAAATACGCATTGAAAAAGGACAAAGTGCAACCGATTCGAGACATTAAATTGAAGGCTGATGTAATGCTGAAACCGTCTGAGCCAATAAAAATCAGGATTGAGAGGAGAACGCGTGCAAGTTAATACTTTATTCTAATATAAGTTTCTAGGCAATTTAAAATCTACTGTTTTACCACCACATCGGTTTGCATAATATTTAAGTACTATTTATTTCATCAGGTATGAAAATATAGTACGATGTAAGCAACGCATTCATTAGTATGCATTAGGCGAATCTTTATAAAAGCAGTATGAATTGTTCATTTTTTACTTTAGTTTAAGTTTAATATACCACATAACAAGTATAAACAATATAGTAGTAACTATTGTGGAAATAAAAAAAAATGTTTACTTATACTTTTAACTATTGCCTTTAATTATTACTCAATTAAAATTTTAACAAAATTTTAAACAAATAGATCAATGAGATAAGCTTTCTTTACTTTAGGCAAAATTTCGAATCAGTGTTGATAAAATTAAATCAGCTTTGTATATGAGATATGAAAATTTTATCAAACAAATTTTAATAGTGACGAACGCATAGAAGTATTAAAAACAAACCAAAAAATCGTGAAAAATTTTGGTCATTTCTTATTTTCGTTCATATTTGTTACTTATGTTTTAAGAATACGAAATTGTTTGCGTCCAGCCTCTTAAAGTTTTTTATCTTCATTTAAGTTTTCATTTTTTATAGAGGCTATAAAACCTTATTTCTTGACTAAAGGTAAAATACAATTTAACCAAAACAATTAAAAAATAGCTTCGATTTTTTGAATTTTCAATCTTTAGACCTGAAAAATCTTTATTTAATTTTTTTCATGTTTCAGCATAACAAAATAAGTTTCGCTAGAATTTGTGATTCAAAGAATACTTTTTAGCAGTTGCCAAAGAAATGTGATGCTTAATAAGAAATAAGATGGTTCTATTATTTATATGATACTGATATTTACAACGCGTAATGCATATAACTTTTTCAAATTTTTTAATTCAATATGTAAAAAATGTCGATGTAAGCGTTTTTTCAAATGACCCCGATTTCAATGTTTAGATTTGCATTGGATAAATCTTTGCAATGTATAAGTAATGCATTTTTTCTACTCGTGAATTTAATTTTTATCAGAATTTGTATAAGAAAATAGCGTGTTAAAGAATGAAAATTTCATTATAACCACTTGCCAGTGTAATTATTGATGTAAAATTGCGTGAATTAAAAATAGTGTTACTATAAATTAACGAGTAATGCAATGGTAAATTGACCATGACACAAACGCATAATAAGTAGGATGTTCATTGTCCAGACTAATTGTATAAATAGAGATAAGTTCACTGTGTGCATATGTTTAGTGGTAGTGCGGGCGCCGAGATCGCATGTTAGAAGGATAAGGGCACGAGCAAGGTGGTGCTATGCAGGGATTTTGGTGGGAGAGTCGCGAAAAAAAGGAGACGTTACTGCCCTTCGTTTTTTTCTACAGTGTGAATGAACTCATTCGATGTTTCGCAATTTGTTAAGTATTCACTAATTGATTAATATGTGACGATTTCACAAAACCGGTATAGATATACCCATATAACTATAATACCTCCAAATAGATTCGGAACCTGTAAATCCATGATAAAACTCCACAAAAATGTGCAAGAGGGGAAAGGGGAATCGTTAAAATATATCCGCCGAAAATCAAGCTCACCTTATCTTTCACCACGCATTTGCAAAAAATCAAAATAGCACCCCGCGCGTGACATTTGAATACTCGCTCGAATAGGCCACGGAGGACACTCATCAGAATTATATATATTTTTTCTCATTGGTCATTACCACGAATTTGCGAATTTGATGATGAACGCCACGGAATTGAAACCGGTTTCATGTGCAATTTCATAGCAGCCACGGGGGCGAGGACCACGACGCATGAGGAGGACCATGAGTCTCGGCACGTAGGCACGACAGTCGAGTTTCGGCCAGGAGCGCACGAGGATCGCACGATTATCGCGAGGTACGGCTAATTTTTATGTTGATACGGTGTTTGATAAAAGGGAGAACATTTAAGCTATAAAGGCGCGGTTCAATTTTAAAATTAATTAAAAGACAATTATAATTGTAGCAACTGATAAATTAAATTAAATTGAAATTCACTAATTTTGTACAATGGATTATTTAGACTTTGTATTGACGGTACAGCATTGATATATTTTGTAAAAATCAAATTATACTCTCTTATATCAGTAGTATAATTGAATGTCTAATATTTTTCTAATTACAATTAATTTTTGTTATTCTTACTCGCGCGCCCTAGGTATTTTTTTTAAACCGTTGTAATGAAAAATATTATTTTTAAGGTTTTACCAATAACGATTCTACAGTTCTGCCAGAATAGTCAAGTTTGGAAAAAAGTTAACTTCTGTTAGGTAAGATGGGCTACTAATTAATATTTTCCATCTAATTTTATAATCTAATAATGAATTGTTTTTTTTTTATCAGAAAAATAAAATGGCTTTGGCTGTTTCTTCCTTGCTGGTCACGACCCTCGTGTTCGTTGCATCGGTGTACATACTCATTTATTACTTGAAAAGGCTACGCTTGTACAGAGAGTCCGCTCGATTTCCTGGACCACCAGCCTATCCTTTCATCGGAAGCGCTCATATGTTCATGGGATGTAGTACGGAAGGTATGCAATAAAAGTACCTATTATATTTAACTTTGCATGTATATTTATAGAGAGTTTACGAACTATATTTTTATTTTTATTAATAATATACTACTCTTAACATTACGTAATTAAGAAGTAAAATAATTATATTTTCTAATAAAACAAGGATAATAATTAAAATGAGGGCAAGGGAGAAAGATGAGCAATACTTATAATTTATAAGTAGTGTCGGCCGGTTTTGACGAGACATTCTACAGTTTTTGCATGGAGAGAAAAGCTTGATAAAACTTCTCTCATTTCTTTGCAAAAACTATTCTAAACATTTAGTAATTTTCGAATCAAGCGATCTGTTTGGTAATCATTACTCACAACTTGTTAAAAATTACCACAAACTTTGTGAAAATTACGGCTTTTTTGAGTAGGGACAATGTCTAACAGTTTATTCGGATCCAAGATTACTAACCACGTAATAATTATTACCAAATAATTATGTACATAATTGAAAGTACTTGATTTATTTTTTTATATAATACATTTTACTGCTTTCATAAAGTAATCGTAAATAGAAAAAGGCCTATACGTATGTTATTAGTATTTAAATAAGAATAAAAATTATTGTGCCCTCAAAAATTTAATTGCATTCTCATCAAATTGTTATTTGATTATTTTATAGACATCTTAAGTAAGTGCCAGGAAATATTAGACGCTTACACTTCACCTTTTCGCGTGTGGCTCGGAGGAAAATTAATTTTTTGTGTTTACGAACCTGAACAACTCAAGGTATTGTGCACTCCTCAATTTTTATTTACTTACACATTTTTTTATACTAATTTATTTATTTTATAAGAATTTATCGAAAATATTTTTATTATTCATATTAATCAAGTTACTTTTCTTTATTATAAAAAATTCGAAAAATTGAAGTCTATTAATTTATTTTTTTGTCATTAAGGATTTACTTGTATGCGTCAGAAAAAATGCTGATATTTTAAAAAAAAAATGATTGGCGAATTTCGAATACCTTTTTTTCGAATTAAAATTATACATATGAGAGAAATTGGTGACGTCCGTTCAATTCGCTAGTCAAGGTTAATGAATCTATGAATGAATTTTTCATTAATGATTACGAAAATTCGATCTCGTAAAAATATACGTCCGTATAAATTAATTAGCTACATTTCCAATGTTAATCAAGCCTAATCTCGCAGGAAGGGGGTTATTCCTTCACTAACTTTGTTATTTTTACAGGCAATATTTACGAGTCAAAAGGCGATCGAGAAGGAAGAGGTGTACAGGTTCATGCAGCCTTGGGTTGGCACGGGCCTTTTTTCAGCTCCCGGTGAGTCAATTTCGTAAGAGGTACCAAAATACCTAAAGCAACGGCGAACTGCAAAATAAATAATTTTCTTACACTGAAAAAATTAGATAATATTTATTTCCTTATACAGATCGTCATTGATTTAATTCTTTCCCTAAGGAAACATTTTTAGTGTATAAGCCTTGTATTTATAAGCCTTCTTTAATTAATTTAAAGAATATATAGAACAAAATGGGAAATTATTTCTGACCGAAACTGGTGATAAATCACTTAATTATTAAAGTACAATTTAATTTTCAATTGGATAATTGATTTTCGTAAATAACTATTTTACCCATATGCATTAATTTATTGAACAAAATAGAAGCAGACAGTATGCACTTTAAAAAATTTATTAAGACGCTCGAGATCGAGTTCTCAGGGCAATATTTGATAATTGTGACTTAAAAACTTTGCAGATTATATTACATTTATATCCGCGTGCTTTGATACTCTTATTCAACAAATGAATTTATCTTTCAATCGGCCTCGAGTGAATGAATTATACGTACGACCTATCGAAGATAGAAAAGGCACAGTACACTTGACATCTGCGGCCGCAAAATAGGCCAAGATCTTTCTGAGTTTAACCAATGCAAAAAGAAATAATGTGTATTTCGATAAAGTAAAGGTCTTTTGTAAGAATTGGGCATAAACGATTAGCGCGTGTAGGCTAATTTAATCGAAATGTCAGTATGACGTAGATATAGTTAAATGCCGAATTAATTTCTCAAAACCACACTTTTTTAAGTGACCGCAATGTAAAACAAAACTTATCTGAGCTGACAAAGTATTTTTATCGATATTCCGCGAAAAAAATTGTCTATATTTCAATTTATTGTTTTTAAATGTCACCCATTTTTCTTACGACAAAAATTGGAATCTTGATAAAAAAACATTCTACAAATTCGTAAACGCTTTAATTGTTTATTTGCATGACTAACAGAACTGAAATTCAGCCTCTGCATAACGACCTTTTTTCGTCACGTCATCTTGCATACTTAAAAAGCCCTGATTAAATCACTTTGATAAGTTGACTTATTAAACACTGTCTTTAAAATCTTGTATTTTAATTTGTTAGTTAAAAAAAAAATCCTGAGAAAAGATTTCACAAACAACCTACTGTAATAAAGCAGCGTCACTTTAATTAAGAGATTTTATAGCTATACTCTGCGAAATATCATTTACATTTAAAAATATTTAAATGAAAGCAGGTGCACTTTGCCTTTTAAAATAATTTAATTAAAAAAACTGCATTTTATAGCTTCTAAATGGAGGAAGCATCGTAAATTGATTTTGCCGACCTTCAATCCAAGAATTTTGGAATCCTTTGTCGAAGTTTTTTCGGCCCAATCAGAAGTCATGGTGAAGGAGATGGAAGCCGAGATAAACGGAAAAGAATTCGACATATTTGATTACATCTCCCTCTGTACTCTCGACATTATTTGCGGTAAGTGTCATTTAAAAAGAAGCAATTAAAAGTAATTTTATCGCGAGTAACACTTAAAAAGTAATTTCTTTTCTCACCTACAGAAACTGCCATGGGAGTTCCTTCGAAAGTACAAACAGAAAGAGTTTCACCTTACGTTGAAGCATCTAAACGGTATGACAAAGTTTATACATTCGTTTCAAAATGTTTAATAAATTTTCTTTATAAAGTAACCTTTTATTTTCATATTTCAGGCTATTTGAAATAATTTACTTGAGAATCTATAAAATATGGCTTCACTCAGACTTCGTTTTTAAGCACACTGCACTTGGGAAGGAACAACAAGGCTGTATTCAACTCGTACACAAACTCACAAATGATGTAAATTTACGCTTTCAATAATTTATGCTTTCCCGTTTTCAATCCTCCCTTTCAATGTTATTAAAACTAAATATTAAATATTGCAGGTAATTCAAAGGAAAAAACGGGCTTTCGCATTAAGAAAAACTCAAGGAGAATTATCTAATGGTACTTTTGCGCGCAAATTCAAATTAAATTAAGAAATTCTTTATTTTTGTTAAATAATTATTAACTTTAATACAGATGAAGACGAGGGAAAGAAAAAGGCCTTCCTTGACCTATTAATGGAATTGTCGCATGAGGGAACGAAATTCACCGACGAAGAATTGCGGGAGGAAGTCGACACGATGATGATCGCCGTAAGTGAAAATAGGCCTGTCCGAGCAGACATGCATCTGATCAAGGCGTTCTTATTTATTTCAGGGTAACGATACGACGGCCACTATTAATAGCTTCGTAGTATTAATGTTAGCAACGTTTCCTGACGTTCAAGTGAGTACACAAAATTAAAAATGTAAATGTAAAACTTAAACTTTTATTGGTTTCTATAAATTAACAGCAAAAGGTCTACGAAGAGCTTTGCGAAATTTATGGCAGTGAAAATCCAACGAAACAACCGGTTGTCCACGAAGATCTGCATAGGATGCAATATCTTGAACTCGTTATCAAGGAAACGATGAGACTCTTTCCCATTGGTCCGATTCTCTTCCGGCGAATTACTGATGACCTCAACATAGGTCGTTATTTTTGATCATTTCGTTTTCCTAATTATTTATTTATTTATTTTTCAAAATATCGAGTTATTATTTTATGTTGTTTGTTGCTATTATGAATGGATAAAATGGCACTAAACTTTTATGTTATTGCATTTACAGGTAAATTTACTCTTCCCAAGGGATGCTCGGTGGTTCTTGGAGTTATAAAAACACATCGTAATGCGGAATATTGGAAAGATCCCCTGAAGTTCATTCCTGAACGATTTTTACCAGAGGAAAGTTCAAAACGCCATCCGTACTCTTACCTCCCATTTAGTGCAGGACCAAGGAATTGCATAGGTTTGATGAGAATTTTATTTGCAATAATTATCCTTTTTTGCAGTACAACTAAAAGTACATACTTTTTTTAGGTATGAAATATGCTATGATGTCAATGAAAGTATTACTAGCGACTATGGTACGTAAATACGTGTTGATATTAGACAAAATACAACCGATCGAGGATATCAAATTAAAGGCTGATGTCATGCTGAAACCGTCTGATCCCATAAAAATCAGGATTGAGAGGAGAGTACCGTAGTT
This sequence comes from Eurytoma adleriae, assembly GCA_900480045.1. NCBI lineage: Eukaryota > Metazoa > Arthropoda > Insecta > Hymenoptera > Eurytomidae > Eurytoma > Eurytoma adleriae. Next base: position 100,133 of record UXGC01000099.1, read on the forward strand.
GACTTGCCGTTCCGTACAATAAGTTAATATTAAAATACACTCACCATTGCTGCACAATCATCAACCAGAAACAACGTTTAAAAATGTAGTATTTTTATTTTAGAATTTATAATTGATTATTGTTAATTAGATTACGCTAGTTGAATTTATGAAGCAGTTAATTTTTTTATTAAAAAAACTACTTGTATATTCATACATTAAATTACTTTATACACATAGACTCATATGAATTACTTCCATAAACAAATTTCATTACATTTTTACAAAAAAATTAAATATGCTTAATTTTTTCTTATAAATATAGAAATAGTTTTAAAAATTGTATAATTTTTATTTTAAGCCCACACCTTGATTATAAACATATGCAGTGTAATCAATAATTGAAATAAAAAAACTTTCTTTAAGAGCAGTCGCTGTTCAAAGGAATAAAATTTAAATTATGGATGTGACTTTAGATTAATTGAATGAAACTTATGGTTGCTTTTTTAGCAATAAAGTAAAAAATACAAACATAGATAACAATTTAATATAATCTTAATAAATTAAGATATTTACACAAATAATTAAATAAAATTAACACAAAAGAAGTATAATTGCGCATTTTTTGAACAAAATTTTTCATTAATTACGCTAAAAATTTTGGCCGCTAGAGTGATGCTAATTTTGATAAATACACAAAAAATATGAAAGAGATGATATCCGAAAGCCAGAGACTTAGGGGGATTCCCCGATTATTGCAGCTGTATTCTTAATTCTTTCCTGCTGCGGGCTTCTCCAGCGGTCAGTACCTACTCATTCCATGATCATGGACGTAACACCTTAATTTTTCTAACTGCCGCCTCGACCTGTAAAGCCATAAAAAGCAAGAGGAAAACGTACGATTCTCTCAAAAAGGCTTTTCTTCTATACACTCGTTCTAGAAAAAAAAAAGACAATGTCATTTATAGCACATTCTGGTTTTCGTATTAAATAAATCTCGAAGTAGGAAAAAAATCAAAAGAAGCTAAGACCATTTCGCCGTTCCAAAAAATCCGTACACAACTTAGGCGAGTGAGTAAGACCACGTAAAATCGGAAGAGCAATAACCTGAACGTCGTATTCCTTCAGCAGCGCATTTTTTACTCTTGTTCTATCGCGCATCCACTATTCTGGCACAGGGTCAATCTGAAGTTTCCTCGTAGTCTCGTGAGCAACGGCACGTAGTCACCTCTCGCACGAGCGCACACGTGGATCAACCAGTTCTCTTGTTTTTTCGTGTCGTTAATCTTTCTTTTTATTTCTCTCATTCGTTTTTTAGTTTCGATGATAAGAGATTCTTGATGATCAATATTTTATTCGTGAGGAATCAGCTGTATAATAAAAACATATGTGAATAAAAAATGTTTGTTATTCTTCAAAATACTTTCTAGCTAATCAAAAAGAAATTAGTTTTTTATCATGTTGATACTTACTTTTATAATTGTAAATAAAAGCCATTCAATTTACGGGTTTTATAAAAAATCTTTTGATAAATTAGTTTATAGCGAATGTAAGTAGAATAAGTCGATTTAGGCCAGACATTATATGATTATTTATATTTATAATACTGTTTTTTTTTATATCAGATATTATTTATTTGTAGCTACAAAATAACGCATCCACTGAAGTTGTTATGACTATGAATTCAAGAATTTTAGTATCCCTCGTTGAGAGGAGAACGACACAACGTTGTTCGCGGTAAGTGAAAAAAGCAGTATGTGACCAGACATCGTGAATCAACATCTTTTTATTTCTATAAGGGTAATGTCACGACGTCCACTAGTAATTAATTCGGAATCTTAATTTTAGCCAGCTGACTTTTTGTTTAATTAAAAAAATGTTGTTAAAACTATAATAAACCTATAATATTTTAAGAGGGAAGTATACAACGATATCAATGAAATTATTGCTAATCGTTCGAAAACTTATGGTGAAGATAAATAACATACAGCCGATCAAGTGCAATAAATTTAAGGCTGACATAATGCTGAAACCACCTTAATCGGTAAAAATCACAAAAGAAAGGAAAGAGTAAATTGACAATAATCCCCTCCTCTTCGCTGCTGTGACATCCAGTTCGATGCACGATCATTTTTTTCCCATCATAATTTATTGCATGAAAGACTGCGTATATATATTCGATATTCAAGAAATGTTAACAATGGAAGCTGCTGTATTTTAATAAATTATAACGTGAAGTGTTTCGTAAAAGTAAACACCAGGTGCGCATGCATACCGCAGAAGAAAAATTTCCTTTTTGTTTACTTAAAAAAAATCGACTAAGAAAAGTATAATATTTTAGGAGGAAAATATGCTATGATGTCGATGAAAGTAATGCTAGCAACATTAGTAAGGAAATATGTGTATTAAAGAAAGACACAGTACAGCCGATTGGGGACATAACATTGAAAGCTGACGTCATCCTGAAAACTATAAAACCAATACAAATCAAAATTGAAAGAAGAGTAATTAAATAAAGCAAAAGTTTCCAAAAGCTTCGTAAAACGCATTTTTAAATTTATTAATTACATTTATAGTCTTATTTACATTTTGTTATAAAATGATAATATTTAAATTCAGGACAACTAAAGTTAATTAAAATACTATGAACTATAGTGCTTTAAAGCATTGAAAAAAAAATAAAAACTAAAATAAGAGAAAATAAAATTAGTATTTAATTTACATGTCTCATTGCTTAAAAAATATATGAGGATACACTTCCCCTTTTTATTTATAGTACTACTTAAAAACAATTCTTTGTATGAAGTTAATAATTAATTTACCCCCGTAGTAAAAATAATGTATAACAATTTTATCGTGAATAATAACCTTTTTTGAAGATTTAATCAACAAGGTAAGGACTATCGAGAGCCCCAGCACCAGATACAATACCACCTTCATTGGCAAACGATGGCTTTGTGCGTAAAACATGCCCAACTTGAGTATTATACAATATCCTGCCTTGATCACTAAAATTTATTTAATAATTTAAATATGTAATACAAAGTTAAATTATTTCTAGGTCATTATCATTGTAAACATTTAACGACAAGACAAAATCAATAAAAGAAAATTAAAAATAATGGAAATTTTAACAATCTCATACTTTCTAAATAAAATTTGTCTTACCCAATGATAACTCCATAAATTCCGAGTTCAGAGACAAATTCTCTTTGGGATAAATTTCCGTCACCTACGCGGATTAAAAAATTTTTCTGAAGAGGTGGGCAGATGCGTTCCATAAGTATCCAAGCAGTTCGATCCTTTGAGTCCTTCATTTTCTCTAATTCCGTTTTTATATCATCGCCATAAACGTTATTTCCACCGCCCTCACGTTGTGGTTTCAGTACATATTTATGTGGATCATCAAGCGCCATGCTTACAGCTTTATTACCCTCTTCATTCTAGAAAATCATAAATTAAAATTGAAATTATTGTTTGATAAGTTTAAAATATCAATTTTAAGTAATATCTTACTAAATCAAGAGAGTAAAGGCCCATAAATATTTCCTTAATTTTGGCAGCTTTTTGTGGATCTTTAATAAACTTTTCTAAAACTCCAAGTGCTGCTAGTTCTTGTTGTACCTATTAAATAAGAATTATAAAAAATACTTATGTCCTCTAAGTCAATTAAATTTGTAATTTTTGTTTAAATAAATACCTTTTTTGTTCCTGCTAAGTGGTACTGTATCGAAGGACATTTAATAGCTTGAGACCGTTCAAGTAATAACCTTACATCCCACTCCTTCTCTGAAGGATAAGCTTCTAATTGATAGGCAGAACGGTAATATACCACAGCCACTTCTTTATCTTTGCTAAAAAATTAGTCATTTAATTTTACAAAGAATAAATTTATTTTATACATTTTTCAACACTCACACGAATAATTCTTTATTTGGTCCTAATTTTGCTAGAGTAAATAATTCTGTTAAGGTTTTTCTAATAACTTTAATTTCTGAATTTAATTCTCCAATTCCAAATTCTAATGCTCTTTGGTCACAAATATTGTAGGTAACATCTTCCACGACAACTAATATCACAGCCCTAAAATTTAAATAGAAAATAAGAAATTTTTACATTAAATACATTTTTTGCAGATTAATAACTCACTTTTCTTTGTTATATATCTTCCATGCTTCAACTAGACCCCTTGAAAACCCTAGAGCAGCATTATTTTCTGGAATCTAAAAATAAAAATTCCAATAACTTAACAGTATTAATATTATCTGAATGAATTCACTATAATTTTAAATAAACTTACGTTTACTACTTTATCTTTGTATCCTAACTCCTTTAAAATGAATCTGTAAATAATTAAAATATATCAATTATTTGAATAGATTTAAAAACTATTGTAAATTATTTGTTATTACTTGTGGTATGCCGATGTAACAACAGCTAGTCCTCCAAAACTAGAAGCAATCATATTTATTTCGACTTGCTTAATTTTATTTCCCTCATTGCTATGCAGCATATAATCTGATCTTATTAAACCAAGACTAATAGGCTTAAATAAAAATTGAAATTAAAAAAAGTATAAAATCGGGTACTATTTTTTTTAATTACCTGAGTAAATCCCTCTGACTGTACAATCTTGTAAATGTTAAAAAGTTTACAAGTAAATTCATCAACTTCAATAGTACTAAAATATGTATTTATTATTAATAAAATTATAATCATAATTCTTTTCATATAATGTTCTAAAAATAAAAACAATACCCTTTTAATGTATTGCTTAAAAACTCGTGGTCATGAGCTACTTTGTGCATAAGTTCATTGAGTGACGTTTGAACACTTTGAGCTAATTTAAATTCTTTTCTTGGATAAGAAGATGGTAACAATAAAAATGGAGTAATTTGTACTTGGTCCTCATTAAATTTCTCTTTCGATCTCATGCTAGCTCCTGAAAGTAATATAAAATAATTAAATAATTTGATTATTAAATGATTTATTAATAAAATCAATACCATGCATAATAACCCAATCCTTTGCCTTGGAAATTAAGGCTTTGAACTCGGAATCTGATAAATTTACATCTACACATGTCTGCATCACAGATGAATCCATAGTAATTATTTATAGTAAACAAAAGTACAAAAAATTAACGTTATTTAGAAAGTTATCACAGAATGCACTGATTGTTGGATTTTTATTCCTTTAATCCAGATGAGTTTAGGCACTAGGACAGATTATTAATTTTTCTTTTTAAAAAATGTGAAAATGTTGAAGTATTGATAATAACTGACGTTGCCTTGACGGGGCGACGTAAACAGTCAAATAGTTTTGCATTTAAAAACGCGATTTATCTTATTTTCTTATTTTATGTTATACACACGTGACATCGTCTTGAAAAAAAATAGGCGCTTCTGAAGCGCCAGAACATTTGTAACATAATGCAAGGTGAATCCGAGAACTGGACGATGAACCAGCTGATCTTTGAGTGACAATTTTTAACCAATCACAAAAAACATCACTTATTAGATAAACCGCCCGTATTTTAAAATACTTATTAATTTTTTTATTGAATGCATTACTATAGGTAAAAGATTTTATATTTTGGAAATAATTAACAGTTTTTTAATTAAAAAAATAATATTTTTAGTTCGAGCCTTCCGAAATAATTAAACGATTACTATACCTAATCATAACCTTTAATTATTCTTTATTCGCAAATGAGGATATCAATTAAAAAGATTGAACAAAAATAATAAAACGAACTAAATAATATATATTTTTTGACTAATTGCATTATGCAGTTAATAAAATATCAGTGCAATGGCAGTTTTCAATTTACACCAAAATGGGTTTTAAACAAAAATAGACCTAATTCCTAAAAACGATTGGATAAAGATAACCCTATCGATTTATTCGCACGGAAACAAAATCGATTTAAACGTAATTGTTCCTGCCTATCAAAAAGCAAGAAATAAAGCCGATTTCGTAATTTTCCTATATTATCTTCGAATGACTAAGAAAAGGCAGAATCACCGTAAAAAATATAATTGATAATAAATTGTTCGGTCTGTAAATTGTTTAATAATTGGAACCGGTGGTTCAGAAAAAATGCGCGAGTGTCGCTGGCGAACAAGCTCACCGCGCAAGTAGTCCACCCCGACACCCCCCCGGCACCCAGACCTCACTCGGTCCCAGCCAACGCACGCTACACGTTGACTCGACGGCAGCGCCACCGTGCGCATCGAGAACCCGCCGCGTACGCGTTCCCTCGTTTTCCGTGCAGGCAGCAGCATCAGCAAGACCGACGTTGCGGGGTTCTCTTCTCTCTCCTCCCGCCGCCGCTTCACGTCGCGCTTCAAGTGCGGATCACCGATCTACCACCCCGCGGGAAGGAAGTAAAAAAAGTGCGGACCACCGATAAGCCGAGCTTCGACAGTGAGACCATCCGCGGCTCGATCGGGCGTGTGCGCGCCTCGAGCTCTCCACCGCGTGCAGCGCGGCGAGTTTTTGACCCCAGCCGTTGACCAAACGACCTAACCACGGCGGGCAAGAAAAAGAGACGCGGCTCCCCGCGGGATCGTGATCGCGAGGACGAGTACCGCGGCGAGCGCGACTATCGGCGCTCCTCCAAGTCCTCGTCGAGCCGCGACCGCGAGCGCGACAGCCGCAGCAACAGCAGCAGCCGCGGCAGCAGCGCCAGCAAGCCGAACCAGCAGCAGCAGAGCCAGGAGGAGCAGCAGCAGCAACTCCAGCAGCAGCTACAGCAGCAGCAACTCGGAGCAGCGATGGGAGACTACTCGGCCGTAGCACCGCCCACCACCTTCTCCCACAGCTCGGCCTTCGCCGCGGCTCTTCAGCGAGCCAAGCAGGTATTTCTTTTTTTTTCTTTTTCTTTTTTTCTTCACTTTGCCCCGCGTCGTCCGCGAGCTTTTCCCGTTTGGCCCGCGGTGCTATATAGCCATGTAGGGGAGAACGTCCTGCGCGGCGACTCCGACGCGGCACTCACCGTGACGCGTGCGACCGAGACGGAGATAGCGGGCGGGCGAACCTTCCTGCACGCCTTGTCTCCGTCTCTTTCGCGCGCGCGTCACTCAACGCGATCCAGGCACACCACGTTGACTTTCGCGTGCTACTTTCCTCGAGCCTCTTTTTGCCCGTTTCGGCCGAGCCGAATCGCCCCATTTTCCCGGCGTAACCCCGGCACATTTTTTTTATTAAGCACACCGTGCAAACGGAGCAAGCCCCTACGAAATCAGAGTAGGTTCCCTTGAATTCGAATTTACGACCTCTTAGGTGTTAATATTTGTGTTTACTGCTTTCATACGAGAACTGCTTGTTTCGTTTATTTATTTTTCAATAACTATTACAATTGGATCTAACGCAGATAGTGTATCGATTGAATTTATTACAGCTACGCTGATGAAAATTTCAATTTCCCTTGCGACCCATTTAGTTTTCATTGTAGATGTAATTCATCTTTGTGTTTTCCACAAATAGTCTTATTGAGATTAAAACTGGAACTATATAAATAATGCGGTAATTTTGAGAGACACAATTTGAACTTAACTCATACACGACTAGTCACATTGCAAATATGTTTTAACATAGTTACTTTTTAATCATAATTAAGTTTTTAAAAAAAGCCCTTAATCCCTTTTGGTACAAATTTTCTAAATTATTGTATTTTAATTATTATTTAGATTTATGATACTCATTGCATTTAACTTTTATATATACTAATATTTTTTTATATAAAAAGTATATAAAAAGTTAATTATTACATGTATTGAATTTGTATACTCTTAACCATACTATAATTATTATTTATTGAATATATATTTAAATATATCTATATCTGTAAATATTTATATAAATATTTAACAATGTCAATATAATTGTAATAAAAGCATCTGTAAACATTTAGTATTAGGAAACCCACCAAAAAACGAGGAACCTCTCGTTTAAACATTACGCCATTTTGAATCTTATTTCCAGATTGCAGCAAAGATAAATCCACAAGGTACACAAAATAGTCAAGATCCACAAAAGAAGCGCCCACTGGAAGATGGTCAAGGTAAAAATTGAACGTTTTATAACAAAAATTTCATTGTCTACTTTCTAAGCTTATGTTGTTCTATAAATATCAGTTGAAATTTATGATATCATCAAATATTGCATCTACTGTAATAAATTTAATTTTCTAGGATAGTTTATAAAATTTTATCACATACATTTTGGGTTACTATTATTTATTATTCATCTCCAATGTTTGCTTATTAAATTATTTTATGTTGTTGCAAACTTTTTTTGTGACAATTGATTATTACATGCTATTATGTGGTTATTGATTATTTATTATTTTACACATTTTTGCTATTTCTTGAAAAAAAAAAAAGCTATCGAAAAAATTTGGCCCAACACTTGGCATCCCCCTATTCTATTGAATTCTAGAATCGGAAGCAAAGAAACTAGCACCTTCTATACCTGATCCATTGGTGAATCTACGAGGAACCTCTACTGGTGTTCCATCCATTGGTGACAGTCCAAATGCTAATCCTATTCCTATCGGAATTTGCAATGAAGAAATTAGAGTTCCTGACAAAATGGTTGGATTGAGTAAGTCTATTTTACTTTTTGACAATATTTTTTATTAACAAAATAAAATACATATCAAATAAAAATTTTTTAAAAATATGTGCAAAAAATAAACATTCAAATTTTGCAATATATAATATGATATGTACTTTTACTGCTTAAGGTTAGTAACTATTTAAATGAATTTTTTATTTACTAAATTAAAAAATGCTTTAAAACTGAAGGCTTAAAATATTTTTATAGTTTTATATTTATTATAATAGTCTTTTCTGCAGTATATTCTAAATTGAAATATTATTTTAAAAGAACATAGTTTAAAATTGAAAATACGTTGAATTGTAAAATATTTTTTTATGGAAATTTTTTAATTTATAAATAAAACGTTGAAATAAGTAGTAACTAGCCTTAAAAAAAGTTGTTATAATTATTAATTTCTGTTACATTATTTTTTACAGTAATTGGCAGAGGTGGTGAACAGATTACCCGATTACAAAGTGAAACAGGATGTAAAATACAAATGGCTGCAGAAAGTGGGGGTCTGCCTGAGCGTATTTGCACGCTAACCGGCTCCCGAGAAGCTGTCAAGTAACTTACTTTTTCATGTTTTACTATTGTTCATAAACTAAATTCTTTCATATGTGCAATGCTATAATGTATCATTGAATTAGGAACAAAAGTTCAAAATCTACACATTTTTTATTCACACATTGAGGTACTTTGTACTTTGACATACACAACTTTCATAACACATGTGACTTTTATTTTTTATTTATTAATTTTTTTGAAGCATGAAACAATATAAATTTCTTAACACACTGATCATACATTCAAGTAAATATGCTATTAGAATTCTGTGAAGCTATACCAATATGCTCAGTAAAGTTAATTTTGCTTTGATAGGATAATTTTGCTACTACTCACCTCAAACTTTTGTAATTCTTCATATCTAAAATATCACTCACACTATTGTATATTTATTAGATTTTTAGCTTTTTAGGTTTGTTATACTGTTCTTTATTTAATCTCTTTAACTATAGTATGAGAAAGGTGATAAAAATCATTAAAAATTTACCTTATTTTACATAATATAAAAATATATTCATATATTACTTATATAATTATAAAAAGTGTATTAACCATGAAATAATTTTTCGCCAAACATTCATTTAAGAATGTGGTATGCATCATACCATACTTTTAAATAAATTTTTGGATGTAAAAACATTTAAAATGGTTTAGATAATTTTCAAACTTTCCAATCTTATAATAAATATTTATGAATATGTGATTTATTTACAAATATATCCTATAATTTTATGTATAATATATTTGTTATCTATATTTATGAATGAAATTAAAAATAAAAATTTACTTAAATTTATTGGCCCTGGATGTGAGTACAGAGGCCTCTGGTATTCCCATTTGAATCTATTTGATATTCTGCTTTGAAAATTTTCATATCCACTAATAGCTTTTTACTTTCACTAGGGTATGGAGAGGGGAGTGGGAGAATATGAGTGAAAAGTTGGATGAAGAAAGTAATAGATAGAAAAATGCATGGGGACGTATTTTTCGCTACTGGAAGATAATCGATACGATTTTGTCTGTTTGGAACAGCTCATCGTAACACCGATGAAAAATATTCCTTTTGTATAGGGCATAAAATTAATTTTAATAGACATATTTATTATAATATAATATACATATATGAGCATAAATTTGATATATCAATTATTTTTTATTGCACTCTATAAAATACAAAGAACACTGTAGCAATATATTTATGTGTTTCAATTGAATTTCATTTATACGTCTTGTAATCAAATTAAATTAGGTTAACGCAAATGTATTGCAAATTTTTTATTTGAAAGATGACTCAATCTTCTGTGTATATGTTTGTTTCAGTCGAGCGAAGGATCTTGTTCTATCAATTGTCAATCAGAGAAAGCCAGAGGATCAAATTATTCCAGGAGCCAATCCTCCATACCCAGGCCCTGCTGTGTCCACTCCAACAACACTTTCTGTTACATCTGGCCATCCTGGAATTGTGGAAATTATGATTCCTGGTCCCAAGGTTGGCTTGATCATCGGAAAAGGAGGAGAAACAATTAAACAGCTTCAAGAAAAGTCTGGAGCAAAAATGGTTGTAATACAAGATGGTCCTGCGCAGGAACAAGAAAAACCTTTGAGGTAAAAGAATTATAATTAATTTGCACAAACAGTACACTATGTTTACAACTATTACAGAAATATTTTTATAATTTCAGAATAACTGGTGATCCGCAAAAAGTAGAACATGCCAAACAATTAGTTTATGAATTAATTGCTGAAAAAGAAATGCAAATGTACAATAGAGGAAGAAATGGAAATACAGATGCCACTGAGGTACATATTGTCACAATTACTCTAATTTACTACACTGTCATCTAACAAATTTTGTGATATTTGAATCTCATTCAATTGCAAATTTATTTTAAATTAGCAAAATGGAAAAAAACACAAAAGACAAAGCGAAAGTAAAACTCTCACTGTTTTATCATGTGTTTTGTTTATACACAAACAATCATCAGAGGTGCTCTGTGTTATCTTTGTTACATTCATGGTTGATTCATTTTCATAAGCATAATTTAACTAAAATCATATTATAGCTTAGTGTATTGATAAAAGTGCAAACAATTAAAAAATGATTAGTTTCATAATAATTTAGTAATCACGTTGAAAAATCATCAATTTGCAATGAGTCATAACAAACTCAAATAATTAAAATTAGCCTTCTTTAAAAGAAAATTCAAAATGTATATACCAATTAATTATAAATTTACTTTAAATTATTTATTTTAATTATTCCAAAACAAATATAAATTTACATAGTACAAATTCACGTACGTAATTCTGTTTTAATTTCATTTTGTTCACATTTCTAAAGAAATTGTTTGATTCAAAGAATATGTCTTTCACATCAAATTTTCCTTCTTTTGAAACAAGAATGATTTACATATTTTTTGAATCGAACAAGTTTGAAGATTGACATGTAGTTTAAAAAAAACGATGTAAAGGAAACAAAGACGGGCTTGAAAAACATTTTAACGAATGGCCTTAGGTATTCGTGCCGAAAATGGCGGTTGGCGTGGTTATCGGCAAAGGTGGCGACATGATAAAAAAGCTGCAACAGGAAACGACTGCTAAGATACAGATCATTCAAGGGAAGGACGAAGCGCCCGGCGATCGGACCTGCCTCATCAGTGGTCAGCCAGAGGTCGTTGAGGCTGCTCGCCAACGAATTCAGGACATGATCGACAGCGTCCTGGTATGTTCTGACAATTCCGCCTACAATAGTCTGTAACTACAGTATTGCAAGGGGCTGTCTGCATTTAGGCAATGTATAGTATCTCAGTGATTAAGGGGGATTTTTTTTGTATTTGACGTGACTTGGATTATCTAGAAGCACCTCTGATGTTGGTTACAATGTATAGATGGTTTTTTAATTTATTTTATAGCAAGCGATCGCTGGAGCATAATCAACTGTAATAGCTACTGTACTATTATTTTTTGTAAATCACACATGCTGCTTATAATATCTTCCCTTATATTTTAGTTTTTATTGTAAAAATAATATTTTTTTTTATTAATTTTGTTACTCGCTATTTAATAGTATTGCACGTAATGAGAAATCTGTAGAAAGCACCTGAATAATCGCAAAACTTATTTGAAATAACTATTATCAACTTTTTGTCTAGAATGGTCGGAACCCCCGTGCAGGTAATGGTTTCAATGCTGGTCGGCCTAATGAGTACGGCGGATGGGACAATAGGAGACAGAACGATCCAAACAAGGTTGAATTCAGTTATCCTGTACCATCAAACAAATGTGGAATTATAATTGGAAAAGGTAATAATTCTATGTAAATTTTATTCCTTTTTCTCTGATAAAAAAGAAATAGATTAATTTAAATAATAGCATTCTTCATTGACTCCTGGGCGCGTACATACTATTTTTATACTTCCCTGGCTCAATATTACCATATTTTGATTCCCGTACAGGGAGGAAATGTGGAATTCTCGGCCTGGGGAAAGAGAGTATGAAAATTAAATTAATAACCTAATATCAATTTTCAGGCGGTGAGACTATAAAACAAATCAATCAACAAACTGGGGCTCACTGTGAACTGGACAGGCGGAATCCTGGTACTGAAACAGAAAAATTCTTTACCATTCGCGGTACGCCCGAGCAAGTTGAGCATGCTAAACGAATATTCACCGAAAAATTGGGTGGCGGCATGGTGCGTATAAATGTTTCATTTATTTATCTTTCAATTGTTGAAGAAAAATGTTATGATTAATATTCAAATCATTTGCAATATTTCAGACACCAGCTACCAACATGTACGGACAGGGTACAATGGGTTACAATCCAACCTGGAATGCTGCACCAGGTTATCAAGCATGGCCAGGACAACCCACGCCGGGTGATCCAAACGCTGGTCAGGGGCAAGTGTCAATAAATCCGTCGACCGGACAGCCAGATTACAGTGCTCAGTGGGCCGAGTACTACAGGTCTATGGGTATGCACAGAGAAGCTGAAATGATCGAACAGCAAGCAAAACAACAGCAAGCAAGTGCTGCGAAACCGGAGATGAATCAACCTGGTAAGCTTATTAACTTTCTTTTTAAATTTGATTCCAATTGTAAGTTAATTATTTTTATAATACTTACGTTGAATATTTTTTCGTACAAGGTCCAAACAACCCAGTTGGTCCTGGACCACAGCAACAACAACAGCAGCAACAACAGCAGCAACAACAGCAACAGCAACAACAGCAAAGTGGCCAACAGAATGGTGGACAAGCAGATTACAGTGCTCAGTGGGCAGAGTACTACAGGAGTATCGGAAAAATAAAGGAAGCAGAAGCTATCGAAGCACAAATGAAAAGTGGAAAGGTAAATTTTTCAGTTATAAAAAAATCCTTAAGTATCTAAAGAGATTAATTACAATGTTTAATTTGCATTTGTAGTCTGGTGGTGGTGGCGGCATGGCGAACAATCAAATGTCTCAGTCGCAGCAATCACAGCAACAGATGCCTAACGCTATGTCGAACCAAGGTGGAGCTCCAGGAGGAGGTGGTGGCGGCCCTGGTGGTGCGCCTAATGCATTCCCAGCATACGGAGGTTACCCCGGCATGAACCCTTCTAGTGGTTACTACACGCCTGGAGGTCAGGGAGCAGGTCAGCCTGGTCAGCCCGGCCAACAAAACCCCGCATTCCCCGCCTCCGGCTACCAAAATTACCAGTACCCCCAGGCGAGTTCCGACAACTGAGGCTGCAGAGCGGAGTCCGGAATAAATAATCCAGTAAGTGTGACTTTTGTGCCTCTATTCTTAATCACTCTGTGGAAATTTCATGCGCTCTTAAAAAATCATTGACTCAGTTATTAACTTAATAATCTTATCAGTTATATAACCTGAGAGGTAAAAAAGGAGACGCAGTTTTTCCATAGAGTAATATTTTTGTTAGTAAGATAATTGGGAGTAATTGAAAATTTTCGTAATTTTCATGTTACTTCCAATTAGCTACATAATATATAGTTCATATGATATGATTATTTACGTCAATGGTGTAAAAATAAATTACTTTTAAAAATGTTGCCATGAAATATAATGACATATATCCTGTGTATAAACTTATTTCAGGAGAAAAAGACAAAAAGGATGTGTTTCTTAATATAAATTATGTGATATTTTATATGTGACATGTGTGTGAAATCATTGATAATATAATAATTCGAAAATCCATAATATTATTACAATTATATATTTTTATATATTCAACTATATATATGTATTACACCTTTGAAATATTTAACCAGTCACTTTGCATATTACGGTTTTTACAGTAATCCTTTATTTATTTCCATACAGATTACAGATAGCTTTCCAGAGGGATGTTTTAATACCTGCAGTGATCCCATATAAATATATACATATGATTATAAATATACAAGCATACCCATATATGTATATATCTATAAATGCAAAATATGATGTTTACAAGTGTTTGGCTGCTGTTTAAAGAAAAACAAAGAAAGCAAGCCCGAGAAATCGTCGACAGTATCTGTTTTATGCTTTATTTATGATACAAAAAGCATCATAGTGTTTTCTTTTTTTGATACATTGTAGGATATCCATTGTTTTAGTGATTAAGAGACGTGAGACACTTTTAATCAACTTTAGGGAATGAAAACGAACGAATTATCATTTCATAGTAATGTAACGGCAGCGTCACGTCTGTTTTATTTCATCAAGAAAAATGTATATGCATTTCTATCATCGAAGAATCGTAAGTTCCACAGGTAGTGGTCGTTTTGGGAATGTGAGTATATTCCCAATGAATCGATAGTATATTTATAAATTGTCAATTCAATTTATAATTATTTATAAATTGAAGATTCAATTTATAATTATTTATAAATTGAAGATTCAATTTATAAACATAGATATGCACGATTCGTGCATATAGTGGACCTAAAATTAAGTAAAAATTTTGAAATGAATGTGCATAATCCTATTCCTATTTTAAAAAATCTTAAAGTTTATGTGATTACCATATTGATATACCTCCCGATTATTTT
This sequence comes from Eurytoma adleriae, assembly GCA_900480045.1. NCBI lineage: Eukaryota > Metazoa > Arthropoda > Insecta > Hymenoptera > Eurytomidae > Eurytoma > Eurytoma adleriae. Next base: position 115,325 of record UXGC01000099.1, read on the forward strand.
CATACATATAAAAAATAAGTCATGACTTCTGTATTATCTAATTCCTACATTGTTTATTTCTTAATGTAATTAAACATACATTGTCAATCATGCTGCGTTACACTGAACTATTTAATAAAGAAAAAAAATATGAACAATTTTGCGTTATTTTAATAATGACGTATCTGCAATTATTTTTACAAATTGATGAATTATATTTTAGACGCGTTAGATGCAATGATCTTTTTATTTTTTAGTATGTAAAATTATATGAAGCTTGAACTTCCAGGATTCAAGATGGACACTTTCTAATTTAAAGATTCTGCAATGTAAAGTTTTTAATCAAATGAAAAAAATAAAAGAGTATTCAAAATACATTCACGATTTTTTTTTTCATTTAAAAACAATTCCTAATTACTTAAAATGTTTAAAAATGTAACAAATATAAAATGGTTACAAAAAAATCGGAAAAGTAATATTGATATGACAATAAAATTATAAAAAGAATAACTACTGTGATTTAATATCATTGCGAATTGGGTTTCATTATTTATATACTACTGTTTTATGAAAAAAAAAAATAAATAAAGATATTTATATATATATTCTCCAAATACTGTACAAAAAAGTAGGTAAAAAGTAAAATTATAAGTTTGATTTGTTTTGAGCACCCACCGCTTTTTATTCATTCACGTATTGTAAAGGTACATTCGCCGTAAATTACATTTAATGAACATTTCCAGAATGTGCACCGGCAAACATTGTTATCAGTAAAAACACCTGTGCCATTGGCGTTGAAGTACAAATAACAAAGACAACATCAGTTGACTTTACACAGCAAAAATCACACTTAATAATACGTGTGGAGCATTTTAGCGAATAAAAGTACAAGTAAAAAGTAAAGTTGCGCTTTTTCCTGAAAAAATTCCTAATATTTAAGTAGTTTCTTATCGTCTAATGATCACACATTTCACTTGACAATTTTGAAAGTAATGAAGTAACGATATCATATATAAATTACATCGAATCACATATATAATTGTGCTGTTTAAGTATTTCCTTGCGCATTTTATGAGGTAAACTTTTATTCTCTTTGTAACGAAATCGAAAATTGCGCTGCAAAAGCCGTTTAACATTTTGCGTGTCTTTTCCGAAATTCTCGTTAACAGTTCATTCAGGCCATTATCTTTGGTAAAAAATACAACAATGTATTTCCTATTTATCTATAGAAATTTGCTAATACTGCTTTCTATAAAAGTGAGGTCCGTCAAGCAATTGTATTCCATAATTTACTGCATATGTAAATTTTTGAATAAGTAATTTAGATAAACGTATGAACAAACAGCACGACTGTGAAAACATTGTTTTTAACTTTCTGTATTTATAATATCTGTATAAACTTATTTTGACCTACTTGAAGCTGTTTTTTATTCAAACGAGTTTTTTTCCATATAGAGCAGCAATTGCATATTTTTTGGGTATGTTACGTTAAAAACTCAAGTTTTTATAAATGCAATATTTAAAAAAAATCAACACTTCTAAATGAGATTCATCGAAAATTTAACTTTCTTTTCTATAGAATGCTATAAAAAACGTCATTTCTTAATTGGCTGCAAAAATATTTCGTTAGAAGCTCACTTTCATATATATGAAAAGAAAAACGTCGATCAATACTGCTACAGCACTTTACTTGCCATGGTACTCAAGGTGCATCCGGGATGCCAAGGCGCCCGTTTCTGTTCTTCGCAACGTTTGATCAATCGTCCAACGATTGAGGCGCTACACAGTAGACGTTAATCGACGAACGAACAGAGACCCTACATTTTATAATTATAGATATTCTGAGCATACAAGTGTGCATGCGTTTTCGATGGCACTTTTTTTTGATAATTTTACTTTTTTCCGTTATTTCTCTTTTTTTTTTGTTTTGAAAAATTACTTTCAACTAAGATTTCCCGTTTCCCATGTTTCCCTAGCTAATCGGTTCCTATGGTTCAATAGAACAGTAGAAAAATCTTGATTCGATGCTTCGTAAGACCGTCTTTACATAGGCGGTCCGTAGATGTTGTTCAGCTGTTGGGTGCATCTTACAAAAGTTGCTCGTTTCGGCAATTCTCTCAGATGAGATGCACCGACGTACGTGCAAGCTGAGCGCAAACCACCGAGCATATCCAATACTGTTGACTCTACTTTTCCTCTGTACGGGACTTCAACGGTCTTTCCCTCTGATGATCTGTAACAATAAGAATAAATAATATAATTTTTATTTATTCTCGTTATACAAGGTCATTGCTTTATTCCTTTAAAAACCTGAATTTATAACGGAAATTTTTCAAGATTAGATCGAATCTGAACATTTATTAATTGAACTATCTATCTTTTAAGATTTTATCTGTTGATTTAAAATATAAATATGCTAACAATTAGATTCATCAATAAATATTCCATAAAATTAAGGAAGTAATACCTATAATCAGCTACTCCACCAGCATGTTTTTTCATAGCTGTACTTGAAGCCATTCCATAGAAAAGTTTAAATTTTTTCCCCTCCTTTTCAATAGTATCACCACCACATTCATCATGACCAGCAAACATTCCACCTGCCATCACGAAATCGGCGCCAGCACCGAAAGCTTTAGCTATATCTCCAGGGCAAGTGCAGCCTCCATCCTAAATGGAATTATATAGATATCAAGAGTTGAATTGGATTTGGGTTGAGCTACCTTTTTTTTGATTTTATATATTTATAATACTTACAGAAATAATATGACCTTTAAGACCATGAGCAGCATCAGCACACTCAATTACTGCACTCAATTGAGGATAGCCAACACCAGTCTTCATGCGAGTTGTACATACAGATCCTGGGCCAATGCCTACTTTAATGACATCAGCACCAGAAAGAATCAATTCTTCTACCATTTCTCCAGTTACTACATTCCCTGCCTGTAAGAGAACAAAATGTTAGCTCATAATTCTTCTTTCCCATTTACAAAACTAAAAAATTAATAAATCACTCACAATTATTGTATGCTGTGGAAATTGTGAGCGAACTTTTCTAACATATTCAACAAAATGCTGGGAATATCCATTGGCAACATCTATACAAATGAACAATAGCTCAGGTATAGCTGCCAAAACATTTTTCAAGCGGTCAAAGTCTTCATTTCCTGTCCCTGAACTAGCAGCCACGTTCTTCAAGCATTCAGGATTTTGAATGGCAAATTCTTTCCATTCATCGATAGTGTAGTACTTATGTACTGTAGTGAACAACCCGTGCTAAAAAATGAAATTCTCATTGAATAATCGTTTAAAAAAAATATCCCATACTAAATTTCAACCAGCAACGAAAAGCAATGACTTAAATCTGAAAGTCTAAAAATATTAAATCACCTTGGACAGTGCTCTTGCCATCTCAAAAGTGCCAACTGTGTCCATATTCGACGCCATAACAGGTATTCCTCGGTAGGTCTGCTTGGAATTTCGAAAAGTGATTTCCCTAAATAAATCCACCTAAAAATAAAAATCATGAATGAAACCCCGCTCGAAAGCGCCGAAAAACGCCCGGAAAAGCGGCCCGTCTAGTCAACGGAAGCACGGCCACCTCGCGCAAGGGCCTTCGCTATCGCGGAAAAGCAATCAAAGACGACGGCGGTGCTATTTTTAAATTCATTTTTAACAAGCCGAGCTGACGAAGGAAATTTTTGTCGAACGAGCGTCACGGCAAGTGAGTATGCACACGCGCGCATCAGTGGCAGACTGTCATCGATGGGCAAACAGTCAATTAAGCGCTTATCGCGCCGCGTGCGCGAGTTCTCGCGCAAAAAAAAACTTCCACTCAATCGGGTGGAATGCAAAAAAAAAGTTGACTGCCGCCCGATAAGAGGCGAATCGAGAGCTGCGTGCCGCAACCGCGAGTCGAGGGCCTCGCGCTTCGTAAAATTCAACTCACGTCGGATCTGCTCTTGAGGGTGCTCCTCTTGGGACGCAGCAGGACATCCTTGAAGTCCAGCTTGATGTCGTTGATGATGTTGGGCATGATCGGGCGTCGACGGGGACGTTGCTGTTGCGCTGGCCGTTGGTGGGCTTCGAGTGCGCGTGCAGCGAGCGCTGAGCAGCCCCAGGAGAGCACCCGCAAAAACCACCGCGGACGGGCTGCGTGCGGTCGGACGGACGGGAGCGGAAAACGCTCGGCACTGGCACGCGCCGCCAACGCAGCTTGCAATTTATAGAGGCGCACCCGGAGTGGGGCCGCAGGCGCACTGGGGAACCTAACCTGGCCGATCATGTGACTGCATCGCCGGAGCCTGCGCGCGTCGCGAAAGTTCGACTTCGACTTCGCGCTGTACTACACCCTCCAGGGCCTTTTCTTTGCCCGAGACTTTCGGCCGCTTCTACCAGCTTCTGCTACTGCTGCTGCTGCTGCTGCTGCCGCGGGACGTCATTGTGGCCGTAAAACGGCGAATGAGAGCAGGAGATTGACTTTGATCCGATGCAAAATGGAGTTTTAACGGATTTCGTCCTTTAATTAGGTAGATTTTAAAAAATTTTTTTTTTGCGAGCAATTTTAAGTAAAATAGAAATATAATTACTTTAGGACGTTTTTCGAGTCGATGAAGGTAACACTAGCGACGTATCTAATTGGTATATTCATACAAGGTGGCCAAAGTTGGAAATACTAAAATTAGGGAAAATTATATTGCGAAAATAGAAGAAAAATTATTATTTATGTGCCGCTGTAGATATTAGAGTGATTCTGGTAAAAAATCGTTAAACAAAAGTATTTTCTTATTCAATGTTTACTTTAATATTTTTATAGATTGTAAGAAAAAACGGAAATAGTATGGGATTGGTTATTGATTCCCACAAATGAGCACTGTAATGGATATGGATCCCCCAACTGTGTTACTTCCAACTTTTACCGTCTTATGAGAATGCATTAGTACTTTTGGCGCTAGTGTTCTATTCATTGAAAATGATCTCAAAGTTATTGATATATATTGATGATATGAATTGCAGATTTGCAGCCGGTCCCGATGACCCGGTGTACTTGCAACACATAACACTATTAAACTATAGTAAAAAAAAGTACATGTATGTACGCAGCAGACGCAGCTTTGTCATGTGCAATACTTAATTCTATCAAAGGAACAAAACAAAGACTTATTTTCCGTAAAGACGTAATTTGGAGCAAAAACCTTTCAGAAGAGATAAAAAACTTCAGTGCCAAGTAAGTTCAATAAAAAATCAATGAAAGAAATTATTCATAAAAAAGACGGTTTTCTTAAGAGCAAGTTTCGTCTCGCAATCGTGGTTAGAGATTAGCAATTACAGTCACTGAATCGAGCGATATTGTGGCAAATTTTGATTTGCAGTTACTATCTGAAACATTGCTTTACAAATATTTACACGTGCAATGATTCATGTCACACAAAACGCATTACGTTTGCATATGTACGTTTGCATATATAAAGTTAAATAAATTCTTGTTTTGAAATTATTAGCGATTGATAAAAGTTATGTAAAAAATGAATACAATAAATTACAAATATCACTAAATCATCTTCAGCTGGTATCTATATTATATTGTATTATAAAAATTTTTTATTTATTAAACAAAAATGTTTAATATATAAATAAATAAAATTTTTTATTTACTAAACATTTATTTTTACAGAATCATCATGTCGTCAGAAAAGACAAGTAATAATGAACATCAAAAGGATGAAGATAAGGATAAACTTGGACAAGATGCAGAAAAAAATATGATCACACAAAGAGAAGATGTTCTACAAGAAGAATTAGAAAATGAAAATTTTTGTGGTTATTCTGATGATGATTCTGGAGATGAACATGGCCCATATGCAACTCGTGAAGAAAAACTAAAAAGATTAAAGGAATTGGAAAATAAAATATGCTCACGTAAACTTGAAGAAGTTTATCCAGAAGTTGAAGCAAAATCTATAGATAAATTGAAAGAAGAATTAGAAAACTATAAAAAATTGATCAAGTAAGATCAATAAATTGCAAGAGACTCAACAAATTTTTTTTCATTAGCTTTTTAAGTGTATTTTATACATATTATAAATACATTCATCTAATAGTAAGTACTTGACTTTATCTTTGAAATTAACGATTTATGGAGTTTACGTATAAGTAATGATTTAATAAAATTATACCATATTTCTATATATATTGCAAGGATATTTCATGTATAAATATTTATTTATAATTCCACTTACTACGAGACAGTATAATTATATTATCAATGCAAAATTTTTGGAGCAAAAATGATTCAAACTAACATCTTTTTTTTTGTCGCAATCAACTGCTGATAAAAAGATGTTAACACCATTGACTTTTGACAGTGATTTTCATTCATGTAATTTAGTCAGCAAACTTCAATTATTTATTTATAAAAAAAAAACAACAGTCACTTAAATAATACATAACAAAGTTTCTTTTTAGAAATTGGGTATATTTTTTTATTTATCCAATAATAAATTTTGAAAGAAAGAAACAAATAACGTAAATATAGTTACATTTATTATATGAATAAATCTGTTTATTTTGCAATTTATTTTTTTCAGCTAAGTAATATTGCATTTGTAATAAATGTTAGCCAGATTAGCTCTTATCACAGAAATTGCATTAACAATATTTAAACGAGAAATAATTTTAAAAATGATGAACGACAAAAAGATGATGAGTTTCTCTTAAAATTCTTTTACAATTTGTAGTACTCGATGACGCAAAAATATATTTCAATTTAAAAAAGCAGTCTTTGCGAGTAAACACTCTCTATATATGAGCATTATTATTATATATTATATATTATTAAGTTATGAGAAGATTTTTTTTTCTATTCTTTGAATGATTTTAGAATTATTGCAGAAAATATTTTGTCATCAAGAATATGTTTAGGATTGAAATGGTCTTCCAAGTCAAGTGTTGAAGTCTTCTTTTGACAGATGAACTTGCTATTATGTATAAACTTGTGTTAAATTCAAATGGAGCTTACAAAATATTTTTTAAGTCATATATTTTTCAAATTTATTCATAACATTATTTATAAGTACTTACAGATATTTTTATCAACAGAAAAATATTTTGGAATATGTTATCTTATTGGTCAGTTTTTCATTTACTTATAGTATGATACTTATTATCATTAACTATTTAATGATAAATCATAAAAATGCACACTTTTATAAATTTACAGATTTAAGTTACTTTCAACAGTTTACACATTGGTGTTCACTTCAAACAAATATTTTTAAAAACTGAGTATTGTCACGACTTGCTCTTTGATACATGCGATTTCATATTTTCGCACATTTTACTCATAATTTAGGCAGCTGGAATCACTGCAGTTTTACTATCTTTTGTAACTAATTGTAAAAGACTTCCATTTGCTGGTCTTTCTTGTTTTTGTGACCACTTCCAGAAGAGACTGTTGTAATTTAAAAGAATTATGTCAATCATTATTTTAAAATATACTCATTTTGAAATGAAATTATAAGATAGCACAATTTAACTTACTCTGCAATAAATTCCAATGGAGTCCATGTGGTTGTGTCAGCCTTTGGCATCCATTTGCGGTTCATAGGTGTATCCAATGTAATTGGTAAAATACTAGCAACTAGCGAGTCTGCTGGTAGACCACTACCTTCAGCAGCCAGTGACTTAGTCAGCTGATGAACAGCAGCTTTAGCCATTCCATAGCCAATCATTCCTGTCAAAGTTTTTAAATATTAGAGATACTTTATATAATGAAAGTACAACTCAAAATCTCATTCTTACCTGGTGTTCCTTCGAGAGCAGCTTTAGCACCAGTTAATGAAAGGAAACCACCCTCTTTCAAATGTTGCGAGGCTATTTTAGCAGCTATAACTGAGCTCCACACACTTTGCTTCCACATCAAGTCACTGTTCTTTACAAAATCTTTGTGGGCAGCATTGCCACCAGCCCATCCACCCGCAACACAAATTATTCCATCTAATTTGTTTTCTCCAAGAATATCTTTTATTTGGCTTAAAATATTTTGTTCCTAAAATAAAAAGTCGGTATCATCACAAACACTATAGTTATTATATGTCAAATGTTATGTTAAATTTACCTGATCCAGCCAGTTTTGTTCAACATCCACTACTACATTGGCATCAGCAGATTCATTTTGTTTCATATCAATTGATCCAACCCACTAGAAACAAATTTAAAGATAAGCAAAAATTTCTTAATTAGTTTTAATAGCAAATTTATATCTAATTAATTAATTAAAGAAATAAATACAAATGTATGTCATGTGAAGTATTCACATCATAGAAATACATTTAGAAAGTAATAGCTGAGAATGTCCTTGAGTGATTTTCCTCTCAGTACACTATCTAAGGATATAAAGAAAACTAAGTAAAGTCTGTGATCAAGGTGTGTCTAATTAACATATTTCATCCATATAATGTAATATTTATTTCTGCTGTAAAACGCTAAAAGCAATATTGTTATGAATTTTTTTAACTTTTTGATAGTATAATAATATTCTTATAAATGGAAAATAGTGTCAATGCATGATAAAAACAATTTAACATTTTTCAATTTCTCTTTTAACGAAAAAAAGAATAAAATATTCTATAAAAACATATTACTTTTATAATAAGAAAACATTTTTTTATCGCAATCAGCGTTAAATTTCGCAATCTCCACGGTCCATGACTTAAAGAAATCTGCGCTCTACAATTTCCATTTCCATATGTCAAAAGAGAAACTCCGCGATCAATACCAGCAACAAGTGTTTCTCATCCCGTTAGAATCCTTTCACAAAAGTCCGGAGCAAAAAACAAAAGAGATTCTTTTCGGAGCCGGCAAATTCATTTCGGAGCAGGCGGCGTAAAAGTGCGCCTCGCTGATGAAACCCCAATTAAAATTCCGTTTCGCTTTGCCGAAGAAAGTCAACTCACCCAGTTCTTGGACTTGAAAGTGTTGACGCAGGCGGAGCCCAACGCGCCCTTTCCGCCGTAAACGAAGACCCTGCCGAGTACCGCTGCCATGGCTGCACGAGCGACGAATGAGGAGCCGGAGGTTCGGTCGAGCGGAGCGTGGCGGCGGGAGGACGTCTGCGCGACGAGTATCGACGGAAGCGGTCCGTCAAGTTTCTTCGCGGGGAGAAAACTGGCTTTGACCACGTGACTATTACGATTTGATTATACGGAGAGGAGGAGCAATGAAATTTGTACTCCACGATGGTAATTTTTCTTTTGTTTTTTTTTTACCTTTTTGTATAAGAGGGTGAATGAATGGATATTTTGGAAAACGATGTAGAGTACAATTTAGGAAGAAATGGTACTATTACGTTTAAAAAGCGAAAGCAAACTTTTATTCATTCATTTACGTTATTTAATGAACCATTATTTTTTTGTACTTTTTTTTTAACATATCGTTTTGGTATTAAAAAGCCATTTTAATTTTTGCTATTGTATTATTATTAAATAACCCAATAAACATAAAAAAGACAATGACCAATGAATGTGTAAGCAAGCATTAATCATACACAAAATATATATTTACTGTCAAATATAAAAATATAAATAATTATCCTAGGTTACTTAAATTTACTTGGATCTATCTTTGTGTTCAAGTATCCAGAAGTGTTTTTTCACATTTGGTAATGATATTCTCTCTGAGCTGTTGCGCTTAATTAATTTTGATATCAAGTCTTTAGCGCCTGGTGTGATTTGTGGAGGCCATGGTATATCTACACTTTTAATTTTTGAGTATGTTTCATCAGAAGTTTCACTGAGGAAAGGTGGACGACCGACTAAAAATTCGTAACACAAAATTCCTAAACACCAGTGATCGACATAAATGTCATATTTCTGTCCTACAACCATTTCTGGAGGAAGGTAATCTAATGTACCACACATAGTACTACGTTTGGAGGAAGGAGCATGAACTGACCAGCCAAAGTCAGCTAATTTTATATCTCCATCATGTGTAAGCAAGAGATTTTCTGGCTTAATATCTCTGTGAATGACATTGTTCTTGTGACAATATTCTAAGGCATCTGCTACTTGATATGTGTATTTAGCAGAAATGTGTTCACTAAATCTTTCTTTTGGTTGACGTTTTAATTCTTTATACAATTCCCCTCTTGCTGCAAATTCAAGCACTAAATAAATTCTTTTTTCGTCGTGGAAGTAAGTCAACAATTGTAAAATGTGTGGATGATTTAAGTGAGACTGAATTTCTATTTCTCTCAATACTTGTTTCTCAACTCTAGATTTTACTAATTCAGTCTTGAAAAGAGTTTTTAAAGCTACCATGTAGTGAGTTGATTTTTCTCTTGCTAAGTATACACGACCAAATTTGCCTCTACCAAGTGGAGCTCCAATTTCAAAATCTTCCATACGCCACTTATACCTTAAAAAATATCAAAATTAATATAAGTACGAAAAAAAAATTACAAAATTTATGAAAAAAACTTACGAGCTACTACGATTTTCAATGTGTTCTTTCATAATTTGAATGGTAGTATCTACAGATTTGGTATATTCCTGGGGAATTTGTTCTGGAATTTTGAAGTCTGTTCCCATGGTTATTTCTTTTTAATAAAACAAAATATATTTAAATGATTTGTTTTATTTTTTATGCTTCTATTGAAGCACAAGTCCCTGAAAAAATAAATACGAAATTTTTAATTTAGTTATTACATATATTGAAAAATTATAAATATTAAAAATTTGTTTCACATGCAATTGACCAACAGGGTAGCAAAAAATGACTGTGCTATTGTTACTTTACATATCGATAATTAAAAAATATGAACTCTAAAACTCTCTTAACATTAACGAAAACACAACCTATTTACTCCAATTACAAAATGTAATAATAGTTGCTTCAACTTTAATCTTATGACTTTGTTAATCTACTTAATCATGAAAAACATATTTTGTACATTTTTAAGTAAAAGTAAAACAAAACTTTAATAAATATTTAAACAATTTTAAATGTTTGTGAGTTAAATCTTACCTTAGCTTTTAATATCACTTTCAGCAGTTCCAAGTTACTCTATCTAGTCTATAACATTAATTAATTAATCAATAACACTATTTATCAACAATTATTAACGACTTATTCTTCTAATTTCTCTCGTACATACGTAACTCCAATTCTGTCGAGTTTTGCTTCAACTGTCACTCCCGTAGTTCCGTTCAAACCGCAATTGAGCAGTGCTACCACTGCAAAAACTATCGTTTGGAGGGAGAAACCGGAGAATAAGAATAAGCGCTACATCTCGTATAAATCCTGTCTGCAGTGTCTGCAGTGTGAGACAAGGTCACGTGGTTCGAAAGTCGAAATTCCTAACCTGAACTTACGTCTCTCTCTCTCCTCAGTCCTCTCCGATACTTTTGTCTGATTTTCCGTCGTCAGGAGCGCGCTGATCGCTCCAAAGCTGCTCCAAGTTTATCGTTTATCAATTTCAGTTTTTCCAACGCTACGGCTGCTTTGGAATTTTTAGGTTAAGTTCCATGGGGCATGCCAGCCCAGCCAGGTACGCTATATAACTAATAATAATTAAGCGTCGGCGTCAATGAGTGCCAGGCTCTGACTGGAGCACGCTTTCCTCGACGGGGCCGTTTTTCCCTCGCGAGATGCACCCGAAGAAAAGGAACGCCAAGATGACGGTGAAAAAGGGAAAAAAGCAGGCACGTGTCGCGCTCAAGCCAAGAGCCCGGCCAGCGAAGAAAGTCGAGAATAAGATCGTGAGCGAGAAGAAGCCGGTGGCCAACAAGACGCTACTGATCGCCCAGGAGGTCAAATTCGCCAGGCTGCTGGCCAACAACGACAAGAAGGTCCGGGACAAAGTGCTAAAGAATTTGAAAAAGTGGCTGACTATGCGCTCTCGTAGCTCCTTCCGTATGTATTTTCAAGCGTCTTGACATAAAAATCACGTGTATCTTAATAATTGGTATTTCAATTATATATTTGTTCCTTTTACAGCATTTACAAAAGCAGACTTCGCACGGTTGTGGAAGGGTTTGTTTTACTGCATGTGGATGTCCGATAAACCTTTGGTGCAAGAGGAACTCGCTGAGGCTATCAGCAAAATTGTACATTGTTTGAATACATTGGATACTGCGCTACTTTACACAAAATGTACCTTAAAATGCCTTGCCGATGAGTGGTTTGGTATAGACCGCTTTAGAATTGATAAGTTTGAAATGGTTAGCATTAAGATTTTTATTTGAATTTCATGAAATAAAATAGTAATACTATATAATATTAAACATTTACTTTAATTCTTTTTTTACAGCTTGTAAGAAAGATTATGAGAGAAACATTTGAAATTTGTAAAAAGCAATCTTGGGACAAGCAATGGGTTGTAGGTATGGCAAAAGTAATTGAAGATATTTTATTGGATGCTAATTGTAATTTAGGATTTAAATTACATATAACTGATGTTTATATGGAAGAATTGGCTAAAGTAAGTTAATTTATTTATATATTAGTGATTAACTTATAGTCTTATTAATCTTTCTTTTTTATTTTTAGATAGGAGAAGAGAAAATCCCAAAAAGTATGGTCACAGAATTTGTTAGACCTTTTGTCATGTACTTGGTTTGTGTAAATGATTTGAGACAAAACAAACACATTGTAAAGAATATTTTTAGGTATTTAATTTTCCAGTCAGATGTTGGAATGGATTATTCAGAAAAGTTTAATGCTTGGAGAGAAGTAAGAAATTAATTTATGGATGTTTTATTTTTTATTATTGAGTATTATTTTTATGGTAATGTTACTTCTTGTTTAGGCTGGTTTTCCTTGTTCAAGTATTGATGAGCTACAGAAAGTTGAAATTTCTGATGATGAAGAAGAGGAAAATGAAGAAGAAGAGGAAGAAAATCAATCAGAAACTCAAGAAAAACCATTAGATCCTAGAGCAGGAAGAGTTGATGTAGAGATACCTCAAATACCGTTTGATCCAGCTGAAATAGCTGGTTTATTAAAAGAAAATAAATTTCATAAATCTTCTACATCAAAAACTCGAAAACATGTAACTCGACTAATTAATGAGTAAGTGTTATATGATTAAATGCAAAGTTTGTGGTCTGACTTACTAATAACTTTATTCTATTTGCAGTTTTACCAAACTTACTCAAGGGGATATGCCATTTGGTATAAAGAAATTACGTATTCCAAACACAAATAAGATAGACCCAGATGAAGCTGCAGAGGAATTATTAAATTTGAATGAAGAGCTTCTTTCGGATTCAAGTAAAAACTATCGAAAAAGAAAAAAGAATGGTGATATAACAGAAATGGATGATGAAGATATAAATGAAGAAGAAAGTGATAGCCAAACAAATTCAATTGAAAATCAAAAAACTTTATCAACAAAAATAAATAATAATAAAAAACAAAAAATGTCAGAAACTGAAATCAATGAAAAATCGAATGATACACTTCAGATTCCAAAAGAAGTTAAACAGACTAATCAACTGAGGAAGAAAAACAAAAAGAAAATGAAAAGATTGAATGTAACAGAACCTCTTCCAAAGAAAAAACTCAAGTCTTCCAAAAAGTTGAATAATACAGTTTCAGAGTCTACAGATGAAACTGTGACGAATAGTGTTGGAAACTCTAGTAGTGAAGAAAGTGCAAATAACAAATGGGAAGTAGATGTTGCTATACCAGCATCAGCTAAAACTCCCACAAAGGTACTAGAAAATAAAAAATCTACAAAAAGCAAAGCAATTCCAGAAAAAGAAGCGGAACCCAGTTTGCTAAAAAGTAATATTCCATGGTTAACTCCAGTTCTAACGAGGCTAGAGGAACAAAATAAGGTGATTTAAATATTTTTCATTCTTGTTATTCAAATTTGATATTTAAATAATTATTAATTAATTCAAACAATTTTTTCAGACACCAACGCCGAAATCGACTGCACAACAGACGCCGAAAACAGATTCGGCAAAAAAAAGAGTGAAAATCGTTCTCCAGCGTAACACGGCGCAAAATACTTCGGAATACATAAGACAAATTCGGCAGAGCCCCGCGATTCCGTTCGATGCGAATCGCAAGCCAAAAGTAGGCGTACTTAAGCCGAGTCCTCTTCCGAGTCCTGTCAATCCATTTTATAAGAGGAAAATATTTTAAATGAATTAAATGAATGAACGCGATTCATTTCAAATACTTGTATATTGCGATTTAATATCTACAATTACTTAATTTGTTGCCCGCGTGCAATCGTCACGTACGCAATTTTTCTAAGTACATCGATATTTTTTAACATATCTTTCGAAAATGTGTATATTTCAAGACAAGTATTCCAGATTGCTAAACAAAATATTATGGCGCTGTAAACGATCGTACAGTTGCTGTGTATTCTAGATCTGGCCTGTAAAATACTTTTTTTATACTTGACATCGAAGAGACAATGTACGAGTCGTTATGTTGGAGCTATTCAAAACTTATTTGTCTATTAAAGAAAATTTTTTCTTAATTAAAATTTTATTTCTTGTTTTTTCATGAAAGTAACTTTTTACTCTTTTTTCCTAGAAGGTTACACGCTATTTTGTACAGAATCGGTGATTCAGTCCGTTTCGTTACAGTCACATGTATTGGTTCATTTATTAATAAATTTACATGAAATACCTAAAATAAAAATATATATTGCTTGTACCATTGTATTTGATCAATTTTCCTAATTCTGAAAAAAAAAATTTTCCCGTTAATATCGAATAAGACAGCCATTCACATTGTCTATATATTTTACTTTGTACACCAAAGGACCAACAAATCAGCTATCAACAAAAATTTCAAATACACGGAAGCAAACGATTACTTCGCTAACATCGACTGTTATACACATTGAGATATTCTTTTTAAGTGTTAACAAAACAACGATTGCCTTTATCCTCGAGTCTATTCTTTACTCTCTTACACCTCAATCGTTTACTATATACATATGAATTGTACAATTAATATCTTAGGATCGAATATCGATTATCAGCTAGGGTCATTCTTTGGCACGTGAATTCACCTTCTTCTTGTTGTTACAAGATTTTTTTCTAATCACTATGGAAAAAAATAGATTTCTCTTTCATATTTCATTACTTAATTCGTTCTTGATCCTATACACTCGAATTGCCATCCGCTTGTTATAATGCGATATTTTTTCGTCGATTACAATCGTTCTGTGAAAAAAATATACACAATTGCAGTGCGTAATATCTGTCCAAAAGAATAAATAAATATTGGTTGGTATGCGTTTTTGTAAATCGCCACAATACTAGAATTGTACTTCAAGGTTTAAATCCATTAAATACTTTTTAATTTTTTTTTTCTTAATCGATACTTTAGACATTAAATATTAAACCTTTGAATTTTCTTGCAAATATCATCATGAAAATATCTTTCAGCTTACGATTGAATCTTACAGCTGTACCTCCGTTCAAAAGTGGCAAATTACAATAAATAATTTATTCTTCTGCTTACATCGTCCGAATGAAAAAATTCATTCGTTAATTTCATATAATTCATCTTTGTTTTAGGAATATTTCATCATAATTGCTTCGTTTTCTTTTCAATATTAATACAACAAAGCCGTTTAGTTCAGCAAATAGAATTTGTACTGATTCATGTTTTTTTTTGCACGCCCGATTTATCGCGGATGGAGGGACATACTACGTCGCGGCGACGAACATATTTCAATTCCATCCGCTTGGCGTGAAGATTGCGGAAATTTTGAGATACGATAGGTATACAACAATATATGAAGATTTTACAAAAAATAATGCAAGGCAATGACAATATTTTACAGATATCTATATGTATACATTTCTTTTATAGTTTCTTTTTAGAATTACTTTGTAATTTACTCGCGGACATTCTTGAGATCGCTCCACACTTCTCGTGTCATTTTTCATTTTATTACTCATAATTTACTTAACTTGCGGATCAAGAAAGTTTAATAGACTCATTGTCAGTAGAAAAGGAGGTTCTTCCAATGACCCTCAAAATAGAATGAAATAATGTTCCCTTTGTTTCTTTTTGTAAAAAGTGTCTGATGCTGTAATCTTTTTGATTTCGACAAAAGAAATGGTCTGAAGCTTAACGACGTAAAATTTTTTCAGATAAATAATTTATAAATAAATAAATATCAAACTTAAATTTTCAATACAAAAAATTTTCTATCAACAAAATCGTAACATTGAATTAAAAAATTCTGCGTTACATAAAAATAAAAATAAACGCAACAATCGATAGGATCATTGGCAAAAAAAAAGAATCTACACAAGGATACTCGACACACCGTACGAGTGAAAGTGGAGCAACGAGCGCGTCTCCCTCGCTCCTTAACTGCGCGAATCTCGCGCGCAGCGTACAACGTGATTATCACAGAGACAGACAATTTGCCGCATGAGCTATATGTATACGCGTACAGATTTTTATACAGCATATAGACTCTAGGGATCGGAGGACTGATTTAACAGAGCTTATTCTTGGTGAGAAAGGAGCGCCACTTCCAGTACCAGCCCATTTCGAGCTGATTGAAGCCGGAGCTGAAGAGGGATATGCCGATGAAGAAGAGCGCGTGGAAGAGGGTCCACAGCTGGAACAGCGGGGATATCAGCAGCATCACCATCATCGTGCCTAAAAAGAAGAAACATTCATTTGCTGAAAGTGTTTAAATTTTTAGATGCGGAGAAGCAATTGCGTAAGCGTGGGCTTAATAATCAGTAGTACAAGACATGATTGGTCAGACATGCTGTACTTGGTACTTAAGTAAAAGAGTAAAACTTTTAATCATTTCTAGTTTTCTTTTAAGTAATTAACGTTAATTCTTCTTTAATAAGTACATAATTTTTTAATAAATATTATAATTTAACGCAAGTGATTAAAATTTAAAAAACACGTTTTCGTCTGATTCTATTTTGATACATTAATTCTTTCGTTTTACACTAATTCGGAACTCACCCGACAACAAGGTCCAGAAAACAAAGGCTATCCTGAGTGGCGTGCGACTGGCGGTTGGCCATGCTGGGCTGGGAAATCGCTTATTCGCGTAAAACTCTTCGAGCGAGCGCTCCTTTTCCCGCCATCTGTCCTCCAACCAGGTGCGCAGGCCCGCCTCGTCCTTCGGCAGGTCGGCGTGCGCTATCCTCTTGACGTGGAAATGCACCTCGTTCGGTATGTTACCACTCAACAGGTGCATCTCGGACTGAAAACATTCATCGTGTATTTATAATATAGTCACACAAATCAGTCGCACAAATTTCGAAGTAGTGCGTCCTTCAGTTTTCAGAAATAGAATTCGACAGTCTATCGGTAATTTTTAAAATATTATGTAGTGAGAATTTTACAATTGATGAATTTTTGACATACTTCTCTCAATCTTTTTTTCATATTTTTCCTTAATAATTTCATGCATATGTTTCTGTATTAATTTTCTATGCAGACATGAATGAATACACGGATATCTCTTACAGTCCTTGAAAGAAAGAACGAAAAACTTGTTCGCGAAAAAACCTGAGCTACCCTTTTTTACAAATTACTGCTTTTTAGAGTCTCATTTGCAAAATTTACCCTTCAACTGAAAATAACAAAGATTCGTTGAAATTGCAGCTCACCTGCGGCACGACGTCGGGATAGCCGATGGTGAGGTCGTAGACGGCGTCGAGGTAATCCGCCTGCTGCAGATGATGGACGAGGTAGCTGAAGCCGGTGGTCTTGGGGTGCAGAGTGTAGGAGTACTCGGGCAGCCCGTGGCTCTTGGCGTACTTGTCGGAGCGCTGCTTGCTGCTGGTCGTGAGATCGGTACCCTCCGGGAAGATGAGCAGCTGGCTGCGCCGGCGCAGCGACACCAGGTAGTCAAGCGAGCGCGACAGGCGGCTCTGATCCTCCTCCCAGCGGCGCGTTATGTACAGGAAACCGTTCATCTGCATTATCCAACCTAAGGTATGGTACAGGTATGTCAATGTTAAAAGAAATGTTACTTTTTCTTTTTTAGAGATTATCTCAAATTAAATAAATCACATTTGAGATCTCATTTCGAATTTCAAACATCAAATCTATATGCGAGATGTAACGAATATGAATTTTTCGAAATATCAGGATTTGGAGTATGGATTATTATTTCCTAAAAAATAAGCTTTGAGATCATATGAGATTTTATTTTGTATAGGCTCGTTTTATAGAGTTGAAGCAGATTTTATTTATAGCTTACCAGGACCAGGGATGTGTTTTATCGGATCTTTCAGTATGAATTTAAGTTTGTGAGCAGCGACGTGTGGCATGCACGCCTGGTACATGGCACCCCACAAAAAGTTCCAGTCTACCCTTGTTCGGTGATTCATAACCATGATGGCCGAGTCATTCGGCAAAATGTGGTCTCCCGATACTACGACCTTCATGCCGAACACCTCCATCAGTACCTGTACAAGTAAAATTAACATGAATTATTTATTTATACTGAATCCTAGGATTAAAAATCGCGAGTATAAAATAATAAATTCAAAAAAAAGTTGATTAAAGTAAATATCTGTGCGTCAAAGATTTTATTTACTAGATCAATCATTTTTTGTTAATTTCAGGTATCTAAGTTAAATTTTAATACAAACAATCAGCTGCTAAACAAAATTGCACACGATAAACAAAAAATTATCAATACACAGGAAGTTCTGAAACCGACAAGTACGACTTTGTAAACAAACACAGTGTAAGGCGTCCGATCGGTTCCGGACATTAACCACTTACGCCGCGGGAGCTGACCGAGGCAGCGGCGCGCGAAAAAAGGCACGCAGGATACTCACGGCGGGGTACATCTCCCAGCAGGAGAAGAGGAGTTCGCCGCACTTTCGGAAGAGCGGCGGGCATATGAGGAGCAGCGGCAGCATCGGGCAGGCGATGAAGAGGAAGCCCGAGAGTATGCTGCCGTACCACATGCCGCAGTACAGCAGGCCCCGCAACGTTCGGTACATTGCGGATGCTCTTCCGGTCGCTCACTGAAAATTCATGCCGTGTACACGGCCCTTCAGTTTATCCCCGCGCCGATCGATTTTTTACTTCATCGGAATCTTGTTACTTCGCAACTTAGCGGGTGCACGCTTAAGCTGTGGATCGATTTTTAAGTAACATGTGTCATGTACTAATTGCATATATCTATTTTAATATAATGTAAAATAAATGCACTGCAGTTTGTTTAAATTGAACGGGTAACAAATTTAAATTAAATATCATTTTGTCATTTGAATAATGGCATTTTTAAAAATGTTAATGAGATTCTGAGGATTTATTTAAACTCACGATCGTTTCGCGTTTAAATTGATAATATGCTTATTTTTCTGCTCGTTATTTCATTCCGCGTGTGTTGCTTAATTTTTCCGAGTGCACGGAAAGTAAAAATGCAAAAGACGAATTTCCTTTTATTTTCCGAATGCACGTGAATCTTTGTACTAAGGGAATTAGTTGGAACTCCTCTAAATTGCATAAGAATTCCTTGTACCCACTTAAATCTAATAAAGCGACCTGTAATGCAATACACTCGAAGGCTGAAAAAGACACGATACGATATTTTTCTGCGATGTATAACCATTAATGAGCAAAATAAATGACAAATCTCAAATAATTTAATTATCTTATTTATATAAATTTAAATTTTGAGACTTCTATTAACGATTAATGCGTAAAAAATATGGATTTATATCTAAATATACACTGTCGCTGCATATTTTACTGTGCACATCAAGTTTACTGTGATCCTATAAAATTTCATATAACAAAAACTTCACTGTTATTAAAGATGTGAGTTTCATATCAACGTTTCATAGAAATATGATTCATATAATCATACAATATCCGGTTATTTAATACAAAATGATGTTTATTGAAAAATTAAAACTATTTAAAAAATGTCAAACTGAGAAAGCACTAAATTAAATAATTTCCAATGCCCAATTGGTATACGCATAAATAAAAAATGAATAAACATCTGGACGAGTTGATTAGGCAGCGTAGTTTCGAATATCGTAAAATTTAAATAATTACACCTCGAAAAAGCATAAAATAATCGAGCGAATCTAAAACTTTTATTTACAAACGCTAGATATAGTCCGAACCCAACTTTAACATTCTTGTCGTGCACGAGCGAAATGGACCAGACCGTAGGAAAAGATCCGCCACCAAAACAAACCTCTCCGTTTCACCCCTAAAAACAATCGCGCTACAAATCCCTATACTATATCGAAGGTCAAAACACGCCCTCAATTGTCTCACCTTTCCGATTCCATAAAAAAAAATCCCTCTTCCCCGAACGAAAGCCCCTCAGCGAACCCGATATATCTCAACTACTCCCGTTTACCTCGCGCGGACTCAACCACCGCGAAAAACCCGCGGCCGATTAAAAAAAAGGCTGATCACTCGCGCCTCGTTACTGAAATAACCAACAAAAAACGGGGGGAAGGTATCGCGGATGATATAAAAAGGCGAGATAAAGTAATGAGCGTCGTACCGCGTGTAAGAGACTCCGCCGTCGGCGCACTGGCATGTCGGCTCCTCCGCCGTCGTTCTCCACACTGGCTTCCCTCTGACATTACGCCAGGGGCTTCCCGCTCCTTTACACACACCCCACGCACACGCGCGCGCCTCCGCCGCGACCCGGTGTGCGTGCGCGCGCGGCACGCGAGTTTGTATGGTCGCGTGTACGTATACGCGAGGCGCCCGCGGATGCTGCGACTCCGCGAGAGACCGGCCCGTCGGGACCACTATTGATCGACCTGCCCCTCTCCCTTGCGCAAGGGGATGCTGCGAGCGACCCGACCCTCGCTTGTATTTATTTGCCTGTTCTTTCGATTTTTTTTTTAATCGGTGAATCAGGTTTTATAATCTGCTTTTTTCTTTAGAGTATGCAGCTATGGTTGAGATTTTTTTTTAAAATACTGTAATTTAACTTTGCAACGTAGAAGGCGTTGGCTTATAATCAATTGATCAAAAATATTTTTTATGGAGCAGAAGTTGAATTACTGGTTAACAAAAATATTGTTTTATATAAATAATTATGTTATTACTTACAATTACAGAAATTTACGTTTACTGCATTAAGGATAGAAAAAAGAAAATGAAAATAAATTACTTTTTGTAAAAATAATGACACATATTTGTAGAATTAAAAAGGCGTGGTTTCATTACTTCACTGAAATGTGCATACTTAAGTAGTTGTTCCAAAAGTTTCTTCAAATAACAATAAAAAGGATATGTCCGATCAGCAATATTCCCCTTCCCAAAAAAAGCGAAATTCAAGAGCCTTTCCAATTCGATTCGTAAAGTAAACTACGGTTTCTGTAGAGTATTGCGGTTTTTGCGAAGTGCAATAAGATAATATGCGATTTAATTTCAATTTTAATAAGCATTTCGGTTCTTGTAAATGACAATTGATTTATTAAGTGAGGATTCAAATTATATTAACTGTATATTAATTTTTTGCATTTTTTACTATGTACTTTGTGATACTGTTTCCTTGAAATACTTGAAAAATCAAAATTAGAAAAAATTATTTGAAAAAATATTAAGAATGAATTTAATTATTCGGGATTTTGAGAGAAAACAGAGATACACGTTTTAAGAGATTGATTGTTTTATTTCAACGCCTATTAATCAGTCGCACGACGACGAGCGTCGCTATAAAATCGATCGTCATCTTTGTAACATGAAAAGTAAATTTAAAGCATTAGATCAAAATTCTTAGATATACTTATACAAATATCATAACCAAAGATTTTTCAATTCTACAAGTCCTATATCTTTTATGTCGTGTTCTTTAGCGAGAATTTCTTTTATATTAATAAAGTATGAAATATATCTACTATAGTTGAAAAAAGATTGAATTGTAACTTCCAGCACCAATGAACTTTGAAACTTCATTCCTTATTTCGTGCGTAAGAAAAATATTGTCTAAATAGATCTTTTTACCCAAAGAGAAACAATTCCATTACGAGTGTTTCTTTCGTACCGTCATAAGAATATAAAACATTAATTTGTGACTAAAAATCGTTGTAATTGCGTCATGTACCATAAAAAATTACCCTTAATTGGAAAAAATTGCAAATTACATTTAATTTATCCAACGTGTACATATACAATACTTATACACTTCGAGACCATATTTCACAGAGTAAGCCCATAACTTAAATTTACACAAACTCCTAACGACTCCAACATTTCATACATATATGAATAATTGCGTATTCACAGATTATGGAATGAACAGACATAACACCCGTCAATTATTATAACTATGTACAATACTCGGAATATTTTTCTACAAGTTTCCTTGCTTCCATTTGAATTCGACTATCTTCGTCAGTGTCAGGCGGGCTGTCAGGAATTTTCGAGAGCCACGTAACGGCTTCTTGATATTTTCCTACCGCGATATAACTTTTACCAAGTAAAAGCCTATTTTCGTGATGAGGTTTCCGCGACAGCTTTTCTGCCGTCTCAAAGTGTGGGATTGCATCTTCGTAAGTTGCACTTGGGACTTCAGCAAACAAAGTTGATGCAACCTTGAAAAGCATTTCCCAATTGAAGACACAATAAAAAATATTTATTATATTTTGTTATAAGTTATATTATTAATATACACATCAATCTTACTTTTCTTTCAATCCAACTTAATTCAGACACTTCATATTTAAATCTGCCCATTAAATGATGTATGAAGCTGTCATCTGGATTAATTGTAATAGCTTTCTCTACATATTCTTTGAACCGATAACCATTTTCAATTTTACCTTTAGTTGGCAGAAACTTACTTTTTGTACCAACAAGAATAGCGTACCATTTATATAAATTTCCATGACTTATATGCAAGATTTCTTCACAAGCTTCACAACCTGAAAAAAGGAAGATAATTTATTTTAAAATAAAAAAAAGTTAAATAAAATATAATAATGAATTACCTTCAAAAATAAAATCTTTTTTTTTCTCTTTGTCATCGGTGTTGACAGAACAGTTATAACAAGCCCTTGCAAACCTCCAAACAATTTCTGGATCACCTGGATTACTTTCAATTAAACTTTTCAATTTCTGATATACTACTGCTTGCAAAGTTTTATCTTCAAAGTCCTTATCTATTTGCGATAATTCTTCACTTATGCTTCCTTCAGTTGTCCTATAGTACTAAACATATAATATCTGCCTATTTACACTAGAATTTTTGTTTGCATAGCTCTCTGAAATTTTTGAATTGCTACAAAATTCTACGATACAGTTGCAAAGAAAATAAAAACTTCACAATCAAAAACGTTTTACTTAGAAAAGATAGAAAATGTTTGTGCTACAATTCTGTGTACAGGTTTTACATTTTTAAACAAAATATAGTATAATGTGAAGGAAAAATTGCTTGAGGAGTCAAACATTTAAAATAAATTAAAATCAAAACATACAAAGCAATTCAATATCCAGCAGAGGTACAAACAAAGCTACTAGCAGAACAAAAAAGTACTAACCCGTTTTCCAAATCACCAATTTCACCTTCATCATCTGAACAATCAAAGAATTCTTCATCCCCAATATCAGTGCCTGCAGTTGAATATGTATCTAAATCGACATCTTCATTTCCAGTAAAAGTATTGTCATTTGAATATATTTGTCTCTTAACAACTTTCCTTTTTCTACTTTTCTGTAAGTTAGCTTGTTGTGCTCTGAAGGAAAAAATTTAAATTAATTACAATAACATTTTAATAATCTGTTATTTATAGTTTAGAAACATAGTACAAACAAATAAAATTCAATCTACACAATATATTTACATGTTATATAATGACTTTACCTCAATTCCTCCAATTCCGCTTGTAATTCTGCTACTTTCCGATTTACTCTATCTATATTCCTATTCATAACTGTGTGTTGCTGTCTTTCCATTACTTTATTGTAAATAAAGACAGTGGCCACACTTAGGACCCCAATAGTTGCGCCGACAGCGGCGGCAATAAGATTGGAATTTTGCATGGTACTCATTGTGCTGTAAATAAAAACATGTTGCTTAAATATTTGGTATGTGGTCATATTATATGTAAAATTGAGCAGGCACCTTTCATTGAAACTATGCTTATATTACTTAGTGCACTTTTTTCACAATAACTTATTTTGGATAAATTATTAAAACTTATAAAAAACTGAATAAATTCATTTTAATTATTTATTCAATTGGTTTCAATACTTAAGGAGTCAGGCATAAATGACATTGTCATTCTCATAAGAATGATGAATAATGCAAAATAACAGCGATAGCTGCAATTTCTCTTCGCCTGTTTAAAGACACTTAATGTAGTTTACTCCAAAAATAAGTATTGCAAAGCAAAAAAGAGACTACCAGTCTGCTCCAATTTCAAAAGCACTTCTAAAATAAGATAACGTTTACCTTGCTTATTTGGTGTACTTGTAAATTTGGCCTCCTGTCTAAACCTCAACTCACGATAAACTAGAAAAATTTAACAGCCGCGCGAAACACGAAAAAAAACGCATCGGTCATGCACACTACGAATAAATTATCTCCACGGTACGAAGAGGGCCGCCTGATTCCTTCGCTACTCCAGCATTCTCCTCCTCTGATCGTCCGTCCGTCATTGATAGGCGTCCGCGGTGGTCGTCCTTATCGCCAAAATTTCATCGAGATAGCCCTGAGCGAAATCTCGATCGTGTGCCGTGGCTACGCAAGTATATAATTCGGTAAAGGGGCAGCTCGCCGGCGCCTGCGGCTCGCTCACACTGCACTGCGCCTCGAGAGGACACTACCACGTGGACACGTCGCAGCGACGTCGGCGAGGAGACTGCGGGTGCTTGCAAGTTGGCGCGGCGGGTGGGCCACGACGAGCCACGTCGGAATTTCGTGCTGGCCGGCCGACGATCGAATCGTCACCGACGACTCCTCGTTGCGAGCGAGCAGCTCGGCATGCCTACCGGTGCGCTGACGTTATACCTGCAAGGAGAAAAAAAAGCAGAGGTGAGAGACGGGTTAATGTTATGCGGCGAAAGGTGACTGGCTCCGATTTTATCCTACGCGGTGTGTGTTGTTTTTCTTTTTTTAAGTTTACCTCGGTCGTGCGTTATCGCGACCCCGTTTATGTTTTCTCGGTGCGCCGCCGCCGCCTCTATTAAGCACACCGCTGACCGCACGGCACACGTATATAATACACGCGCGGACTGCAGCGGTTCGCGCTGTCCCGCTCTATTAGCTCCTTTGCACGGACTCGCGGCTTTTGTCTTCGTCTTCGAGCCGCTGATGTGTGTTTGTATATACGTGCACAATTGCACATGCGAATTGCGACGTGCGAGCGAGATTTTTTTATTACATGGGGAATGGGGATAGACCCATTAAATCAGGTATGAATAGGTATGATATCCATTATTATTTGTGGACGTAATAAGACTCGTTGCCTGACGGTCATATATATGTCTTCTGGTTGGCGGTAAATTTGAACGTTATTAAGATAATTTTTGTGCATAATTCACAATTGCAGAAATTTCAGAAAAGAGAAAAATTAAATTGATACTTCGTGATAGGTACATGAGATAACGCTTACAAAAAAAATAATCGCCAAACACACTAATGCAATTTGAGGCGGTGAACAGATTTAAAGGACGTTTTTATTAGCGCTAATAAAGACAATTAAGTGAGTGAGAAATTTACACGTGTCTCTCTCTGAATCTAAAAGAGTGAATCGTCTAGCGTAGTTTAAGACTTTCTTTAAAAAAGAATTTTAAAGTTATTATACATATTGTTATAAATAGTATAGTATAAAATGTAAGAAAATAAATAATTGAATGTGTAACAAGTACATTAATGATTTTTTTGTTTATTACAGAGAAATACAGATAAGAAATTAATTGGTATGTAGATTTTAAGCAACATTGCAGTCATCATCCCTGAGTTCTAAGCAGGTGGGAGTCGGAGGAACTTCACATAAACAACTTATACATGTAGTTTCAAAAGGATTTGCTCTGATTAACTTATCGTCAACATTCATGGTCAAGTTTCCATATCTGCACTTCATGTCATCTAAAGAATAAGCATTAATTTGTTAATTTACTCGTAAATATTGATGGTATTATTATTTTTATATCAAAAATATATAACAATTACCCGATGAAATTTCTGTAATAGCATCAGCAGGTTTTTTCTCTGTCACTTCGTTCCTTGTCAACTGAATTTCTCCATAGTGATCATTTTCTGTGAACAACCATAATTTTGCAGTATAAACAAATCACATTTTTTTTAAATGATAATCTGCATTAATTATAATAATTTAATAAACTTCATTTTAGTTTAATTTAATAATCAACGGTTAAAATTATTGAAATAAATAAGCATACTACTCGTCACTTTTATAAAATTACTCACGGCAGGTATAATAACGGGCACAGCTGGTTCTGCTTTCTACGCTGTCATGAAAAATGGGTGCGCAATTATCGCGCACTTTTGAAAAACGCTTCATCTCCGTTCCGCATGATTTCAGTGTGCAAAACGGCTCGGCGTACTCTCCTGAGGAATATAAGTTTCGCACACATTTATTCTATACTATTTGGTAAAACGAACAAAAATAAGTATTAGAATTTAAATATACCTTTAAAACCATCCATGCATACGCAGTGTAATTCCGGATGTGCATTTAAGAAAAATTCTTGGCCTTCGTAGTACGTTTTTCCTTCAACTTCGCACTTTGGAATCTCCTCTCTATTATCATTTACTGTAAAAAACAATGATTAGAATTACATCACGAATATTATGATTGTTATCGATCAATATTATTAACTTACTACACTTTATTCCAGGAGAGCAGCAGGAATCTCTATCATATTGGAAGTAACATCCTTCCTCAATTTCGGGCAGCTGGCAATCCATAGAAGCGCACATGAATTCGGGCCTGTATACTAACAACTTATTATAGTATTCACAATAATAATAATTGATAATAGCCAGAGGATTGTAAGCACACATATAGGTAATAATAATTGGATGGAAACTAAACTTTATAGAGCGCGAACGCGACTAGACAATTGCCAAATTTACTTTTCAAGAATAATTTTAAACCACATCGTACTGTATTCATATACCTTAATATGAAAAGTAAAAAAAAAAAACAATTACATACGATTCACTAAGATATCCATGGCACGTGCAGTCCACGTCGCAAGGGCTCACATTATCCTCATCCCTAAGTTTTTCGCCAATTGAATATTCTTGCCCGTTTGCAAAACATTTGTCGGTTGGTCTTCCTTCCAAATGCGAGCAATCGTATCTAACGGGACAGCAGTCGCCCGGATTCGTGTATACCGGCTTGCACTTGAGATCCTCGTAGTGCAACATAGGTCCCTTACATTGTGATTTGTCGCACCCTGTAAATAATAAAAATTATACACTATAAATGTTTCTAATAACAGTGATTATTTTTATATTAAATATTTTATTCACCTTCATTAGTGGATGCGTATACAAAAAGAGCGCAGAGGTAGACTATGATCTGCTTTTTGCATGGCAGCGCGACGAGCTGCATGATGAGAATACCAGAGTCCTTTGAAACTACCTGCCGTTGAGTCCTCTACTTATAGAGGCATTGGAACCTCAGGAAACTACCTGTAAATGCGATAACTATTAGGTGAAATGCTAGACTGAATTTTTAGCAATGCCTTATCGCTCGGTTGCGGTATTCCAGATTGTATGTGAATTTCAATTTTCCTATCATCTAATATTTCTTTGCGTTCAATTTGAATTCTCTTTCAGATGTTAAATTAATTGTAGGTATTATTTTTACATCATATTTTTAATTTACTTAATTGGCATAGCAATCTGATACTTGAAAAAATCGAAAGTTTAGGACTATTTTATTATGTAGAATTTAATGAACGGACCTATAAATTACAATTTTATCGTGTACCCGATAACTGTATCAGCGAATTATACACCGCCATTGAAGGAAGTTCCAAGGAGTCGGTGTCACTTTTACCAAAAGTTCAATGAGCCCTATTTAATACACAATCATCATGTTTCTATTGCATATTACCATTATTAATAGTCAACAAAAGAAATAATTATCAAAGGAAAGAGCAATTTAATCATTTAAGAACTTATATAAAGTTAGATTGAATTTTTAAAGCCATATTGTTTCATTTGATCTTCTTAACGATACATTATTTTTTCCTTATTCTTTTACATATCAGATGCATATATAAGAATGAAGGCTTTCGATAGATATTCGCAAAAAATATGATTGTTAAAACTAGTTTCTTACGTAGTATTACCATAGGAAACGGTCCTATAAATTACAAGTTTTTATCCTTTTTCGAGATAATTGTATTACCCACTATACAAAATTTTCTGAATGAATGTAAGAAAACTCGAATGTCCACGCATTTTTATTTGTTCACTTCCTTCTTTACAAAAATTACGAAGGGCATCATTTCATTAGTTTTTTTTAATCAGAATAAAAAAAACTTCATTCCAAAAAATCCTATAATTAAAAGGAGTTAATCTAAACTATAAACTATAATTAATGCACAATAAATTCGTAACGACCATTCACATTTTCCAGGGTACGCTATTGCAATATTCATCAGTTGGAGACTTACAGGGCTATCATGCAGAGCTGACATTTCGAGCATTATGGACGAGTCAAGCGCTTACTGCGTGTCTAGCAGCACGCGCATCTCATACTAGAAACGCCTGAAGACCCTTCTATAGCCTTCGAAACGAGGCGGAGAGGGAATTTTGATTCACCTGCTCTTGACTCAACATTCCTTTCGGTTTTCCATGCGGTAAACACATTTATAATGTCCTCGCGTATTCAGCTTCGCTACTTTATGCACGCATGACAGCCGAACGATTTCTGGAAATCCCAGCGGAATATCCTAAGAAACAGGTTCTTTCTCCGTTTCTGCCTGCTGGTGTAGTACGTGCTGATTGACTGATTAGATGATTGGATTTTAAAACTAGAAATAAATCTGATTTGTAATTGTTTAGTTTGGCGAGGTACTTAAATAAATTGATAATTTTATTTAATGAACTCGTGAAGAACAACATCATTTAAGGGCAATAATTTAGTTGCAGGCAGGTGGGAACAGGTGGTACTTCGCAGACGCATCTCATGCACTTATAGCTGGCCGTTTCCTTTAGCTCGTCGCCGATGTTCATCGTCATATTGCCGAATGAACATTTCATATTAACTGAAAAGAGAACATAATGGTTGTAAAGAAAATCATAGATAGGAAATTAAAATTTCTTTTATAATTCTTACAGGGTTGTGCGCCGTAATCGGATTTGACCGTTTTATTTTCATCCGGCGTTTCGCCTGATGATTTTATTGCATCTACTGCTTTGATGATTTTGTCCTCGTCGTTTTCTACGGAAATGTGCACGAAGATTATTAAATAATTTTTTAATTTAATTTAATTTCGAAGAAGGCGTTACGATGTTTTTGGTTTCAAAAAGACACCATACTCGTTAACGAAAATTTGATATTTAAAACTTACGGCATCTGAAACTGAAATTGCAGCTGGTTGTGAGCGACTGAGTGTGATAGTAGACTGGAACGCATTTGTTATAAATTTCAGAAGATCGGTGTACTTCCGTACCGCACGATATCTTCTTGCAGAAAGGTTCAATGAATTGTCCTGTAATTTTGGATGGAGGTATGTAACAATTTTAATAGACTAATCAGAGGATGATTGAATTTAGTTACAGATTGACGTACCCGCGAAGCCTTTCATACACGTACAAGTCAAATCTCTCTTTTCTTCTGGTAGGAAATCCTGACCTTCCTGATAGATCTGCCCGTTGACTCGGCAAGTTGCTACCTTTTCT
Organism: Eurytoma adleriae; assembly: GCA_900480045.1. Lineage (NCBI taxonomy): Eukaryota > Metazoa > Arthropoda > Insecta > Hymenoptera > Eurytomidae > Eurytoma > Eurytoma adleriae. Next base: position 145,155 of record UXGC01000099.1, read on the forward strand.
TCAGCTTACGTGATAAAAAGTAGCAAGTAATTTTCGCCACATGCTCGCCGAAAGTACCATTTTTCCGCCCCATGGCGCTTTGAAAATTCGGTAATTTCGACTCGCTGTGTGCAAAAAGTACTATACGCAACGTGGGAGGTAAAAAAGATGTTGCGTAATGTACTATTACGAACCTGAGAGGGAATATAAAGAATATCCCAAATCGCATGTAAATTATGCGATTTGAGACTATCTTTATTTCTCTCCGTGGTGCGTATATTATTTTATTGTCTAGCGAGAGCGAAAATACTACATTCTCGAATCGGCCCCGGGAGGGAATGTGGCACTTTCGGCCCGCTAGGCAATAAAAGTAATAACGGTAAAATTAATAAACTAATTTGTGAGAAAGAATTGACTTACGACAAACTTCCTCGCTCGCGCAGCAATTGCCTGGATATCGTTTCAGGTAACAGCCATCATTCAGCTGCCGGTTAAAACAGTCCACAACAGCGCACGAAAATGAGGCCCTGTTACATTTAATAAGTTATTTGATTACGGAAATTGCAATAAAAACGAGAATTTCATTATATAATTTACAAGAAATTATGGAAATGACAAAATTAAAAGAATACAATTTAATAAAAAAATCATTATGCGTGATTTAAAAAAAAAACTTTGCCAATAGAAAATCTTTGATAAACGTCTTATCGAGAACCGAATACTCACGCATCGTTAGATTCCTTGACACATCTACACCCTATGTCACAAGGGGCACTGTCCTCTTCCTTCAGCACAGCTCCGATGGAATACTCGTTGCCGTAGACGTAGCATTTATTAGCCGCTCGGCCTTCCAAGTGCGAGCAGTCGTATCTAACAGGGCAGCAGTCGTCCGGTTTCGCGTACACTGGCTTGCATCTTAGCTCCTCGTAATACTTTACGGGACCTCTGCATTGAGACTTGTCACAGTCTGGAAAGCAACCGACACGATTAGAGATGTTTTTCATTTAAAAAAAAAATGTTATGGTAGAAATAATTTATTAAAATAATTGTACATTTTTTATAAGTAATTCTGAAAAAATAATTGCACATGAGAGAAGTACGCGAACAGCAATTATCTTGGACAAAAATTAAATAGTAAAGAGCAGCAACAAAAAATTAAAAAGGAAAGAAAATAATAAAACAGAAAATATTAAGTGATGGTTCACCTTTTTCGGCGTACGACAGCGCGAAAAGGAAGCAGAGCCATAGCGCTGCTTTTCTGCTCAGAGAGATTGTAAACATGATGTGAATCTGATGGAAAAAATCGGGGGAATCAGTACTACTTGGCGTGACGAAAATCAAGAAAGGTTTAAATTATTAAATGAAAACTTAGCCTACATTACATTAGTTCGACTGGCGCGGGTTGGTGTCGGTCTCGATCGTCGTCGTGGCACGCAGCGGCGCTCGCCGATTCATAGACATCACGCGATGTGCTCGGGAGGGGAAGCGTGCATGTGTGTATCGGTATATTGTTATACTCTTATTGTATAACAATATAAATTTACTACATTCTAACAGAATGTAAGAAACGAGGAAATTCACTTGAAGACGATCTACTGCACACGCAACTTTTATAGGCGGGAGGTTCGCTCAAGCGGCCACTGTGGTGGGGACTATGCAAGATCGTATTTCAAATCACGATGTCACGCAGTGGTCCATATTCTTCAATATTGCGTGAAAATGCGATTCTAAAAAATACAATAAAAAAGATATTAGCTTCATTATTATATATAGTGTTATCTGGTTACGATGCCCCTGACACTTTCTTAAACAGCAGATGAAGATTTAAATGATTCTGACTGACCGAATTACGATATCAATTTTCTCTAGCAAAAGATTGGAATAATGGTACACGTAAATAAATACAATTTTACATCGCACAATATCAGTGTTTGAAAAAGTCGTTACTTTATAAATTACTTATATCAATGTTTTAATTTATTTTGGACTTACATCGTCATTTGCATCTTAAGGAGCAGATTATTTCTATAGAATGCATCCCCGAATTCTTCTTTATTCGCTCTAGTAAATTTTCAAACATAAGCAGCGTTCTTCCTTAAGTTCCTCATGGATGGTCGGAAGACGCCTTAAGGTAGGGCAAAAGAATCTGCACCTAAACCAGAAAATAGATGCGTGTTACTTATAATGATTATTTACAATTTTATGTGTTTGTAACATACAAAAATATCTTGAACATATTGATAAATTCACTATTATAACAACTTTAGTTGATAAGTGACCATTAGGGTTGTCCATATTGGAGGAACTTTAGATAAAAAAATATCCTGCACTAACATATTTTAAATATTAAATAATTATAATTTAAATAATATAATTTTTTAAGATCCAAACAACTAATACTTTATATCATTGTGTTTATTATTCGTCTACCCAAGGATCCGATTCTGTGCAGCTGGTACAGTAGGTGCTAATTAGCTTTATAACTAGATACGTAAATTTTGAGATAGTTTGACGAGGCAATTGAATAAATTTATTTATTTTAATGATGTTTTGAATGTTATAATTAATCTTTGATTAGTAAAGGTTTACTGTGGTGCTTAAATTATCAAAAAATAAAATTGCCTATTTTTTTACACTGCACATTTTTTATACAGATAATATAAAAGGACTTAATAGTTAGTTGGATTTGATTTTTAAACAATATAAATTATTGAAGAAATAATTTTATTATTTATAGTGAACAAAAAAATCAACAGTAATCGTTAAACTATTGTTATTCGATTAAAATGTATTATCTCACGTCAAGTGAAAATATCACAGGATGTTAATACTAGCTTAAAGTAAGTATACGATCTTTATAAACTGATTAAAAACAACACGCTTTAATAACAGTAATTTAGTCGAAATCTGGATGTTTCGACATGTCGCACTCGCTGTCACTGAGTTGCCGACAGGTGGGAGTAGGCGGTACTTCGCAGACGCACTTTACGCACACGGAGTCATAGCCGGTTGCCTGATTCAACTCGTCGCCGACGTTCATCAGCATGTTGCCGAAGGCACATTTCATGTCAGCTAAAAAAAATTTTTTTATTTTTAAGTAATGATAGAAGTGTCAAATATTGGTGGAAAATTAAATTAATTAATTCTTACATGATTTTTCGTCGGAAGCGGATTTGTCCGATTTATCTTCACCGGATGCCTCCCCTGATGCTTTGATGACTTTGTCCTTATCGTTTTCTGCAAATCATAATAATATTATTTTGTTTATGCATGAATCAATTGAACAATTTTTATTTTTTTAAAATAACTTTTTCATTTTTTAAATAAGTCTCATTTTTGTAATCTCCGACTATAATTAAAACATGTCTATAGTTTTTAGAGTGGAGATATAATGAAATTTTTCTTAACTAAGTAAATCTACTACGTAACACAAAATACATAAAATCTTTTTTTTTAACGTCAAGGACTTAAATAAACATAAATTCTAAGTTAACACAAGTAGATAAAGACAGCTATAGCCGGACCATTGTTATGCATGTGTGATTATATCATCTTTTTCCCATACTATAAAATGTCTATTAACAAAACAAGCCAACCTCCGCGATTATAATTATTATGAACTACCGAAGACTTTTTTCAACATTTCCGAATAAATTTTTTGTGTATCACTTTCGAACATTTTAATATTGGCCAAACAGCAAAAGTACTAATTATCGAAAATTTAACATTTAAAACTTACGGCATCTGAAGGCAATGCTGCAGCCGGTTACAGGAGACTGGGTATTGTAGTAAACAGGAACGCATTTGCTTTGAATCTCAGCAGATCTTCGCATCTCCGTGCCGCACGATACCTCCTTACAGAATGGTTCGACGAATTCTCCTACAAATTGATGATCGTGTTAATTCAAAATTTTCATAGACTAATCAAACGGAGATTAAATATAGTTGCAGTTCGACGTACCCTTGAAGCCCTCCATGCAAAGGCAGGACAAAGCAGGTTTCTGTTCTGGATAGAAGGACTGGCCTTCGAAGTAGGTCTGTCCGTTGACTACGCAAGTTACCTGATTTTCACCTTCTTTTGCTGTTGCATGATAAAAATAAAATAATATAGTGAAACGTTGATTACTCTTAAAACGATTTAATTTATGAGAAAGAATGGACTTACGACAAACTTCCTCATCGGGGCAGCAATGCTCTGGTTTCCTCTTCAGGAAACAGCCATCCTTTGGTCGCGGATGGAAGCAGTCCACAGAAGCGCACATAAACGAGGCCCTATCACATTTAATATGTTATATACGATTGCAGATGTGACTCGAATAATTTACTTATTATTTTGATCGAGATTATTATTTTTTTGATCGAGAATCAAATACTTACTTATCATTGAATTCATTGCATCTGCAGCCGATGTCGCAGGGACTGGCACGGTCCTCGTCCTTAAGCTGGTCTCCGACGGAGTACTCGTGACCCTTGGCGTAGCATTTATTGGGCGATCGGCCCTCCAAGTGCGAGCAGTCGTACTTGATAGGGCAGCAGTCACCCTCTTTGGCGTACACCGGCTTGCAGTTCAGCTCCTCGTAGTATTTTATGGGACCCTTGCATTTCGATTTATCGCAGCCTGAAATTAAACCAAACCGATTAGGAAGGATTTTTAAAATTTAAACAGAACAATGTTATGCACTTTCGCGGGTTTTATTTGATCGCTTATTCACACTTTGAAATGACTTTACGTTGACTTTCCTTTTGGAACTTACTGGAGGCAGTGAGACATAAGAAGGATAGTTATTGTACGAGGAAGAAATATTTTTAATGATTTTATTACAAGAGTTTAATAAACAAGTTCGATATAAAATCATGTAAGGAAAAATTTTAAACTGTTATTAAAATAATTACACAATTATAGTCGATTATTAAATCTATCACATTTTTAATTGCGCGAGTGTCAGCTAAATAGCAAAAAAAGTAATTACATCAAATCAAAACATCAAAACTAGAAAATAACGTTCTATAGTTATTAAAACCTAACAACCGACAATAATTATAAAAAAAAACACGAACATATAGTAAACGATGAATTTCATTATATTTCTACCCACGACTATTAGTCTCAAAAAAATAATTCTAACTCCAGACAACAAAATGTAAATAAGCAAATAAACTACCCTTATTATAAATTTTGACAAAAAATTTTAATAAACCTGTACACTTTTACGTAAATGTATCACATGGACACGAATGGTATCGTACAAAAATTAAAAAACAACGAAATAAAGGGAAAAAAATAATTGATCCTTCACCTTCGTCGGCGTACGCGAGTGCGAAAACGAGGCAGAGGCACAGGGCCGCTTGAAGGCTCGGAGACATGGCGAGGATGATGTGGATAGTGAGCGACGAGCGGACACACTTGATGGCGAGCCACGGCACGCGCAACTCTTATATACGGTGGAGCCCGGGAGGCTCGCTCGTGGCGCGGCAATGGTAGGGGCAGCGCGGCGAGATCGCATCTCGCGCCGCGATGACGTACCGCGGCGACTTTTCGTCTCCTGCGTGTCTCACGGATGCAAACACCCGATCCTCTCCGCTTCCGCGTCTCCCACGTACCGTGTCGCCTCCGCCTCTTGTTAAAAATCTCCGATGCGATGATAAATCGTCTTAATTTTCATACTTTGTAGGAAGAGTCGCGGGAGGGTGGGGGGCGCACTTAGCTTGCAAGAAAATGTATGTAGGAACTGGTTTTGTTGACGGAACGTTTTAATAAATTACCGAGTTATCGGTAAACGAGATAATTGCGCCAGTGCATTATGCGGTTTTTACCGGGGTGTATTGAGGAGCCGGTGCAATTAGGATTTAAATGAGCCGCGACAATTAGCATTGACTGTGTAATTTTTTTTGTTGGAAAAAATGCTTTATTAAAAATAGATAAATCGATTGATTAGAGGTAGAATTTTATTGGTTCTATTATTTTAGCAATGTATATCTATAACAGGATTTTACCCGTAGTTACTATCACGTAGTTTGTTTAATTCAGGAGGTGATAAAAAATAAAAAATGTTAAAAATAGATAAAACATTTGATTAGAAGTAGAATATGATTGGTTCTTTTATTTTAACAATGTATCTCTATAACTGGATTTTACCCGTATTTACTATTACGTAGTTTATTTAATTCAAGGGGAGTAAAAAATGTGGCCGTTCATGACCCGCAGATTTCACTTATTATACACCTACTCCGCTCTTGCAAAAAAAACGTTATCCTATATTGATTTTTTAACTATTGTACATTTGTATATTTTCTAAAGCCTTGTGTCACAATCTACATTCTAATAAATATCCGAATTTTTTGCAAAGACGTAAAAGAAAAATCGTTTGTGCCAACGCAACTGTAAAGCTCGCGAGATACGGATTGCAGCTTAGTTGAAAAAAGCGCGGGTTTTTCAAATCTGCGGGAAAATCCTGCACGGAATATAGTCGCTGCGATAAGTCTATCGCGCTAAGAAAACAATGTTGCATAATGCAATCAACTGGACAGCAGATGCGCATACAAATCGAGAACGGTCCAAATTTATCGCCTACTATATACGATAATATCGAGACACGCCGGATCGTGCAAATCATAAACAGCCGATTACAGATGCGCTGCGCCGGCGGCTCCGGAGATCGGGACGAAGAAGCCGGGGCACCTATACGTATAAGGTGTATTTATTCATGCGGCGCACGTCGCGGGGAATCAATCGGCGAAACGTGTGCCGGCCGCACGCGGCCGAACCGCGCGACACGTACGGCCGGGGACCGTGACCGCGCCGCGCTCTTTCACGGCTTCCGCTTGAACGAGCGCTTTGATGTGACAGATGTAGATTGGCAGATGGATATACTCATTGTGGTGCCTTCGATGGGTTTGTTGATGAGACTGCGATAGACCGCGGGCTTTGAGGGGAACGTGGCTTTATCGCTTGTTGATTGCGCTGAGGGGAAAGACCGAGGGCTGACGGAAGGGATTTTAGATTTCAATTTAGTTACGTTCCTCGTTTTTTAATTATTCGCGAACTTTAAGTAATGGATTTGAAAGAATACAAATATGTAGCAGTACTAATACATATTTCTTTATATCATTCAGTTTTTAATTAATTGAGATTGATTAGTATTATTCTAATTTGTTTATTAATATTGGATGTATAAACAATAATGTTATTAATATTGGATATTTACGGAGCAATTCACTTTATCTCGAGCAAATTAAGATATTTCAGAATGCACTAAAAACTTTTTATCAATTTTGTATCCAGTTAGTAATTTTTGAAGTTGTAATTATGATTTTTGTATTTACTAAACTGTTAAGCTTACTTTGAAGCGCATAATTGCGTATAAGATTACCTACGAAAAAACGTCAATTTTTTTCATTAAACTCAGTACCGTTGCGATTATGCATTCGATAAGGTTCGATAACGATTGTTTATCTTTTAATAACGGAATATTTTTCCGGTTTTTTTTTTTAAATAGAATTTAAAGAAATTCACGGTTATCAATGTTATGTGTTGTACACACGTACAGTAGTAGAAGTTCAAGGGTAAATTCAAAGTAAACAATTTTACGATCGCCAAGCTAATTTTACAACTCGAGGAGAAGGCACACGAGGGAAATTATATAAAAGAATCATCCTTCTTTTCGAACCTTATTGCGGATACTAAATTGCTTTCGGGTTTTTCTGCTTTTCCTCCTGTACATGTAAAACGCCGTCTCGTTGTTATAACTATGCGACGTCGCAATTAAGCTAGCTCCTACGTAATTATCATATTTCCGACTTTTTGTTTGAGAAAGAAATTACAGACGATGCCCCGGCAATCTATTCAAACGATTGCGCCTCGTACTTTCCGGTATATCGATTTTTAAAATTCAAACATGAGTTTTTTGCATGACTTGATGGGTGATAAAAAAATGGGCGATGCTAATAACTGTGATAAACTTGGAGGATGAGAGAAAAAAAAACACATTTTATCGCTGTATTTTTTTCGAAAGTAAACTAGGAGAAAAATGGTGAAACGACCGGTAGTTTTGCGAATATTTCGTGGGGACCCGGCTTCAAGGTTCGCGCCTTGTCGTCACACCATGCGTGTCCTTCACCTTGGCCCACATTGTCACTTGGAGTTTCGAATCAGTCGTGTGGACCGACAGGTATCCATCCATTCGCATAACACATGTTATTATTTATGCAAAATTTCGGCGAATTGGAAAATTTGAATTTCATGCGGTGATTAAGAAATAGGCCGCAAATGCATCTCAGACGGAGAAATTTAACTTGATTTTTTTGTAAGCCCTGTCGATCTGTAAGTCACTTGTGTATAATAATACTCTTTTTTAAATAAGATTATTATTTTATTGTCTGCATTGCTTAGGTTCTACTTTTTCTTGCAATAAATTATGACTTATGATTGTAATGGAACGTTCAGTTTAAAAATCTATTGCTTGTGAAATAGTAAATAATTTGTCCTATGAAAAATAAGTATCTATGCATGAGTATTTGTACTTATATAAATTATCAATATGATTGTTTATTTTCCCATCAGCGAGGACAACTCCTCTGATCTGTTCACAGCTGCTTCTATGGCATTCATTAATGAAGCTCTGAAAAAGAAGTTAAATGGTAATTAACATACTTTCTTAAAAATCACTTCGTGTGGCACAAAATATTGTTGTGTGTACCTAACACCACCACGTTCCAATTCGTGAATTCCAGTTATAGTAGAACCACCAGGAGAAGTTACACCATCTTTCAATTGTCCTGGATGTGTGCCTGTTTCCAAAACCATTTTTCCAGCACCAACAAGAACTTGAGCAGCAAACTTGGTAGCTAAATCTCTGGGAATGCCTTTTCTCACAGCACCATCAGAAAGTGCTTCTATTATCAAATAGATCTAAAAAAAAAGTAATGCCAATTAGTCACTTAAATAAAACTTAGATTATTATAAAAGTTTAAAAAAAGGCTTATACTTACATATGCAGGACCTGAGCCTGACAAAGCACCTGCACTATTCATAAGTGATTCAGGAATCTTTTCACAGAGTCCTAGTTGTCCAAACAATAATGATATTATCTTTTCATCCTCTTCTGTTGTCTCAGAAGTGCAATATACTGTCCAAACAGCATTAAAATTAATATTTATCAGGCAAATAAGTAAATTATTGGTATCACATACCTGTTATTCCTTCAGATACCATTAAAGGTGTATTAGGCATAGTTCTTACTATTCTTGGTAGAGCACATATATATCGTAATTTCTAATATATTATAATATTAAAAAATTAATCAAAATTCAAAATTTTTATTACTGTTATAAAAGCATATTATACTTACATTGTACAATGCATCCAAAGTGATTCCAAGCATTACAGATATGAAAAGTTTTGTATGTAAAGTATAATGTTCGGATTTTTCCAATGATTTTAAAGCCTCATTAAACATTTGAGGTTTAACAGCTAAAATGATAATATCACAGTTTGTCAAAATATCTCCATTATTTAAAGTTGTATGGACCCCATAATTTTTCCAAATGCTCAATGTTTGTTCGGTGCGACTAGATACCCACATTTTATTGGGACTTACTACTCCTGAAAAAGAAATTAATTTTCATTTAACGATATAATAAATCTTGCATTCTATTAAATGTTGATATGACAAATCTTTTTTCATAAGCCCAATACCAATCGCTTGAGCCATATTTCCACCACCAAGAAATCCAACCACTTTATCTTTCAATAAATCTGAATCTGCCATTTTGATAATTTTCTCTGGAAATAAGTGAAAATAAATATAGGAAAATCGTGATGGGGAAATGATAATACTTTTATAAAATGGAATAAATGTATTACCTTGTAATTGGATAGATTAAACTTGTAAAACTCCTTTACGAACCGATTTACAAATGACAAATTTCAGATTAAATGTATAAATTATGTGGAAAATTTCATTCAGTTCGTATCACTATCACAGAACACGCGGGGGTGGGGAAGGTTTGGGTAAGAATGAGGAATACGAGATGTTTTGTTGCTTATCATTGAAATTATAGATAAGAGCAACAAGTTTATAAGGTTAGAATATTATTACGCGCAACCATCTTAGAATTATAGAGTATAAGTACCGGAAGTATAAAAAGAAGTGTGAAAAAACCTATTTTTAGAAATGGCCTAACATTAATATTCAATTTTCATTTCAACGAGAGCTCAAACATATCTTCGTTTTGAAATAAATATAGTGCTATGTACTTTGAAATTTACTTATTCCGAAAACATCATTACATTACCTGGTGTAAGATGAAATCAGCAATTTTTTCAGTAAAATGCAAGAAAATACAAAAACGAGACTCACGTGTAACATTAATATATATTTCACCACTTATAAAAGAGTCGAAAAGAATTGCAGTCCCACGCTATATACCTTCAAATGTTTCCGCCGAAAGCAGCGTCTCTCATATCGACGCAACAGTGCAGCAGCCCCGCGCAGAGTGTCCCGTTTGAGCGTCGCTGAAAGTCGATTGTTGATGAACGTTGCTGCTGTAATTCTCTAAATCACTGTCCCAAGCATCACCTAGTTCGCTCTCGTTACTCCTGCTGACACTCGAAAAGGCAGCCCCGTTCGCCCCCGGCAACGAAGACAAAGGCCCGCAGATTGGCGATCCTGACATCCCGTCGTGATCCTGCGGAGTTTTTATTTAAAAAAAAAGAAAGGAAACCGACGCGAAAACTCGGTCCTCCGCGATCAACACAGCCTTTAGCCTACTTTCCCCGTTCCTGCTCCCAGGCCATGTATATAGACCACTACCATTGTTGTGATCCGCCGTGTACCGAGTAGCCTGGATTCTCATTGCCCAGCAGTACTGGAGGCTTTTTGGAGCAAGCTGTGAAATAATATGGACCAAGGGGGCCCTCCTGAGGGGGCCCCTGTTGTCATCGCTGACCCCATGGATATGACTATCATTGACAAAGTTTGCAGCGATTCCAACTGGCCTGACGACAACATTGTCTCCTCTTCAACCTTCTCAGATCATCCCAAGAAGCTCAACAAACTCTTCTTTCTAACGGTGAGCCTTGTTTCTTTGTTCACTAGTCTTTGTTGTCATCATACATATTAAGTGCACAGTAAATCATTGATCACTGAAAATTTCCTTAAAAAAGTTTGAACAGTTTTAACAATACAACAGGTGTTGAAGAACCAATGTTAATGCAAAATTTTTATTTAAAAAAATACATAATATTTAATAATTTTATCTTGCAGGTCGGACTTGTGGAGGATCAAGCCAAAGATTTTGGAAGGATGTATCCATCATATGAACAAGAAGTAGCGTTTTCATCCAGAGCTAATTCTCCATTGTCAGACTTTGAACATCGTGTGAGTTCCCATGATCCAAATATGAGCTCTGCTGCAAGATATTCACCAACTCCTGTTCCACTGCCTTCTCTACCTTTCAATAACTCTGTGGTTATTCTTCAAGAACCTTCTTCTCCTCTTATCTCAACTTCAGAGTCTGCAGTACGAATTTCAAGCGACTATTCAACGCAACTAACTGATCAGTCGTCAACACCTAGTTTGTCTCATAGCGAAAATTCTGAAGATTTTACAGACAGTACCAGTGATGGACTTGTTTCAAGTGTAGGAAATGAATTAATGCTCATACAAGGTAAATAATATTGAGAGAACTACTTTTATTAAATACATATTTGATTACTTATAGTTTAATAAAATTTTGAGCAGGTTCAAATTCAGATTTGGAACCCTCTTCTACACCACTCATGTTATCAGGAATATCAGGATCTGACCTAGCATTAACAAGAGATTTTCTTGTCATGCAAGAGGATCAAATAAATGTGATTAATTCTATGAAATTGAATTCCAATCTTGATTCCAATATCAATCAAGTTACAGAGTCTATTTTACCTCATGACTTAGATGACGAAAACAACGCACAAATAACAACAGTGAAAAATTTCAAGAGATTTTCTGAAGATTCTGAACACATTTTGGATTCAGAACAAAAACATGTTCATTGGTGTAAAGATCAAACCAGTGAAAACAATAGTTTATGTAAGTTTTATTTTTTATTTTTGAAGTAACTACTTATTTGCTTTAAAAATTTAAAACAATTTAATGCAAATATTGAAAACATTTTAGGGTTTGAAGACTGTGATAGTACTTGCACAGATACAGCAGATTGCTCCTTGCACAGTGTGTGCACAATTGCTGATCAACCAGTTCCTTCTAGAGCTGTTGCCACATTACCAGGCCTCTATTTATCAATTGATAAACTTCCAACATCCGACATTAACGGCACATCGCCGGAATACGGAGTTTTTGCAAAACGAAATATTCGTCATCGAACTCAGTTTGGTCCAATCGAAGGAATTTTACATCCTTACGATGGCTCAAAAATAATTGGTTTACCATTGTTATTAGAAACCAAAGAGGAAGGTGAATTTTTACAAATTGACGTTTCAGATGAAAGTGAGTAATTATTTGATCTTTTTTTAAAAGTAAATAAAAGAATTGTTTTTAACATTTTTATTTTGAATTAGATTCATCAAATTGGATGCGTTTTGTGAGATCTGCTCGTACTTATGAAGAGCAAAATTTAGTGATATGTCAACAAAATGAGGGAATTGTATTTTTGTCCACTCGAAACATAATGCCTAAAGAAGAATTGAAAGCCGGTCCAAGTCTTGAATATGGAAAACGTAGAAATTTACCAGTTCTTGAAATAATATCAAAATGTAGTTTAGGTATACATTTAATTTTTTTATTTATATTTACTCAAAATTGTAACTAAAATGATTATTCCTTTTTACAGTAGATTCAAAAATAGAATATTGTTCGCAATCTTTCATAAAGGCAAATTCCTTGGATATGGAAGATGAGAAAATAAAAAAGAGCTCATTAATTGAAAATCGTCGAAACAATTCTACAAGGTCACAACGAAAATGTAAAACTGTTTGTGATTCATTCCAGTAAGTTGATAATTACAATAATCATATTTTGCGATTGTTGGAGATAAAATCTTATGATGAATAATTTTCAGAAAATACTTAGAATTTGATGAAGACGAAGATGACGATTTAATTAATTCAAATTGTTTGAAAAGCGATTGTGATCAGTCTTTTGATGTCATTTCAAGTCTTCACCAGGAGGAAAAGGAGAAAGAAAATTCTCCTGATTCCAAATTAGAATTGATGAAGCAAGAAATATCACAGTCTAATCAAGTGGACATTTCAGATGATACTACGAGCTGTGTTTCCTCTAGCGTTTACAAATGTACAGTATGTCCAAAGCGTTTTTCAACAAAATTAAAATTTCAACAGCACTGCCTGTTACACGGTGTCAAAGACAATGAATCTTTTTCATGCAACATTTGCTCAAAGAAATTTTTAAACAATTCATCGCTGTCTCGTCATTTGAAAATACATCAAAGTAAGCTATTTTAAGTCTTTAATTTCAATAAATAAATTTGACTAATTATTAATATATAATTATAATTTTAGAAGAGCGACAAACACTAGAATGCCCGGTATGCAGAGAAGCATTTGGACGGGTTTTAACTTTAAAAGACTTTCCTGACACGCATCTGAATCAAGATGATGAAACATTTACTTGTCCTCACTGCCCAAAATCATTTACAAGTTATGCTCTGACTCGTAAACATGCCAGAGCTCATCATTTTGATCGGAAGCACGAATGTCAGTTTTGCATGAAATGCTTTCCAGCTGCGGATAAATTGAGAATGCACTTGTTAAAACATTCAGACCGCAGGTACTTATATTAAAAATAAGTAAATTACTCTTATTACGAGTTTTTAAACTTGAATTTTTTGTTCAGGGAGTTTCAGTGTGCTAACTGCGGAAAACAATTCAAAAGAAAAGATAAACTGAAAGATCACGTAACTCGAGTACATTATACCCAAAAGACTAACAAGGACCAAATATCATCGAATAATCGTGCCAAAAAGACAATTCCAAAGGTAAGCAGTAAAGATGAAATTTATTTATCCAGATGTAACGTATTTTTTATAAAATACGTTACCTTTTTTATTTCAGACAAATGCAGTTGACTGCGACCGTTTCATTTACAAATGTCGTCGATGCCAAGTGGGCTTTAAACGCAGAGGCATGCTGGTTAATCACTTAGCTAAAAGACATCCAGATGTTCCGCCTGACTCTGTACCAGAGCTTAGTTTACCGATTTTAAGGCAGACAAGAGATTATTATTGTCAATATTGCGATAAGGTAGAAACTTATTTATTTTCAATTCGTAAGTATTAGTCCAATATATTGTTAAATTCTAATGCTTGTTTTGTGATTGCAGGTGTATAAGAGTAGTAGTAAGCGAAAAGCTCACATAATGAAAAATCATCCTGGTGCAGCCTTGCCGCCGAGTAATAGAAGTAAAGAGTTTGACATTCCTGGTCTGCCTAATCCTACTTTCAGTCAGGCTGCTGGCAGTATCAAAACCGCTCCACAGGGTTGCCAATGGTGCCACAAACAATATGCTAGTAAAGTAAGTCACCTAAAATATTTACAATTAAGATCCAAAGGAATTAGTATCTTGAAACAAAAACACTTGATTATTTTCGTCGAGATTAATTGAGTTTAAACATTTTGCTGATTAATTATTAATATCCTTTTCAGGCGAAACTCTTGCAGCATCAACGAAAGAAGCACTCCAGTTTGATGGAGCCCGCGGATCAGATACCGCGCCCGCGATTCCGTCCATCGCAGAATCAAAATCAGCCACCGGCGTCATCGGTGAACGTAGTCGGTTCTAACGGCATGTCCGGCGCAGCTAACGAGTGCGCCAGGTCGGCGACGTCGCGCAATGATCGATCCGAGGATGCGGAGTACCCAAAGGCCCGCATGATTCGGATAAGCGGAGCCGGCGAGCCGGCTCTGGTCATGAACGGCGACTTCGAGCTGCTGGGCGGGCCGCAGTTTGCGCGCGTCCGCGACATGCGCTGAGGGAGGCCGCCGAGAAACACCGCCTGACCAGCGGTCCGGAATTTTGACGACGCTCGCGCGAGACGCACGAGTCCCTCGCTGCGGGATGCACGCGCCAATGATAAAATTGCGAAAATTTTGTGCACAGCGAAGCCTTGATAAGTCGCTGTGCTTGTTGCTGCCTCTGCCAGGTCGCAGGATGGAGCCGGTGGGGAGCGAGGCGTGTATGTGAGCGAGGCGGGAGCGATGACGGGAGAGAAGCGCACGTATGTACCTGGAAACGCAGTTTGTTGGCGCCGATGTTGAGCATCGCGCGCTCACTCTGATGTCAGGGTGCTGTTGTTTTGTCCAGTCCGGTCGATCACACCGAACTCAAGATAATGTCATGCCGATCTTTTTCGGGGATAGACGTATTGTTGAATCTGTCTTTATGAAAAAAATTGAAAAAAATTGAAAAAAAAAAATATCACAAGAAAGTTCTAACGAGCGGCTTAGTAAAGAGAACGACTGTCTAACAAAAAAATACTCGATGTGTAGATCTATTACCGGATTTCGACTTGCTAGTAATTATTTGACGTTTCGAGAAATTTGTTACGGTTACGACGAATCTTATTGAGGAACAAGAAAGAGGAAATAAGGAATTGCAAAATAAATTGAGCAGGAAGATGAGCAGCTGAAATTCATAAATAAAGTATTGAAGATTGAAAATCTTTTACGATACAGGTTCGTCGTAATCTTTCTGTGGATTAGTCGTATGCTATCTTATCAAGAAAATGAAAATGGTACTATTCCTAATAGATCCAATTTCTCGAGGTTGAAAAAATAAATCGCCTCCTATCCGTATGATCTAATCTTGCGCGTATCAAATTTATGTCTATTCTGGACCTTTCCTGAAGATATACTGTGGATCAGCATGAAACGTACATCCTTAACAAGTAGCTATGAAATAATAATTTGTCGTTGGACATACTATAAGACTAAGATATAATACACACACACACATACACATACACTCATACGGTCGCGCGCTTAGTGTCACACTCTAAACATACAGTTACATACAAAAAACAAAACTTTGTCTTTTCGTCTATGGACATTTATTCGGTTAAATTAGTGGACTTGTCGTCAAACTTACTGTACTAAGCTAAAATGTGAATTTCCATTTTTCGATTCTTGCAATAGACAAAACGAAAAAGCACAAGAGAGAATAAGCCTGTCGTAGAACGAACAAAAAAAAAAAAGAAGAAAATAAATGCAAAAATAACAAAAAAAAAATTAAATTCTATTTGCTCCGAATTGTAGAGCTTACTGCTCTAAACAATGCAAAGAGTTTGGAAATCTCAGAGATAATTATTTACCATGACTTAAGTTTTGTACATTTTCAAATTAATTACAATGTATAAATATGTCTAAAAAATCATTTTAATGCTTTCTTATATATTTAAATACTTTTTTATTTATACTGTGCTTTAATTTCTTAAAATCTAATATTTGTAAAGTGCACCATTTCTTTTATCACCTTTGTTTATCTATAAATAAATTATTTTTACAAAATTCAATTGCGGTAAATGTGATTACAAAATGTACAATTAATAAATTTTATTTTCAGAATATAAATCAAAATATTTTGTTGTTAAAGAAACTAAATATTGTAATTAATATAAATATACAAACAAGAGTAATTCAATAAACTGATGAGTCGCAAAAGTAACCATCTCGAATTATTTCTTAATCCTAAATTACATTTATTATATAGTCAGATCTCAAGGATTGAAAGACAAATTAAAAACTTATTTTAAACTCTTAGTTTTTGAATCACTTTCATTACAACCAAAATCAAAACTAAACCAGTATTTAAATATTTGTTTCAGTTTTTGTTAATTAAAGTTTAATTATTTATATTTCGTACAGTAAGCTATTTGTAGATGATTTATCGCTGTTTCTTGCAATAAATATTAAGTTACATTTACTTTATTTAAACTCGTAATCACTGCAAAAATTCATATTATTTTAAAAGAACTATAATTTAAAATTGCTTTATCTTGAAAAGTAGAACTTACTCATGAATTAAACTTGTAGAATCCATTATTCTTCATTTGGATTAGCTGACTGAATTGCTTCTATTAGTTTTGTAGTAATCGAAGTTTGTTTTTCAAGGTTTCTCACATGTGTGAGTGTGGAATTTAAAGTCTCCTTAATATCTTCAAAATTCTGAAATAATAGTTAAATTATTAAATCTTATTTTAATAAAATTTGCACAATAATAACAGAATGTTTCAATATTCATAACCTTACCTCTTTCAAATTTTGATACAACATTCTAGTTTTTCCTTCATCATATTCTTCAACTGGCTCGTAAAAAGAACTCGTAATTGATCGTTCATCCATTTTTTTAAATCAATATAAAATTATATTTCGTTATTATTATTTTATATTTATAATTTAATCTGATAAATAATGATGAATGTAAACTTATTACGCGTGTAATAGTGTAAACATTTCATTCGGAAATTCAGTATATTATCCCGCGCATAAAGGCTGGTAACTTAACGTAAGAACATTTTTATTAACAGATATTCCTTTAAAGTCTATATTTAAAAAATAAGTTTTTTGTTGCTCATCATTTTTTCTAAATTAATACAGAAATATATTTAATGTTTATGTTAACATATAAATTTAATAAAATACATCAATTATAATGAAAATTTCATTCAGTCTTATATATTGGCAATACTTGTAAATGGAGTGCGGTAAAATTCAAAAGTCATTCATAAATCCGAATATTTAAATTCGCATTATGCATTCATAAACTGCAGACAGTGCAGTAATATTATTTTATCTAATCACTGTTTTAATAAAGGTTGCATAAAGAGTTAAATACTAAATCATACTACAGTGTTATTGAACTGCTAGGGAAATTAAATATAGATACAGTTACCGTGAAATGAAAAATTAAATAAGTACGATCTAATTGAAATTTCTTAAAAATAGTCAAGAAGGTAAATTTACATAGTATATTTATTGTTTAACACTTTCATCTCACCGTAAGATACTTTCACTTTATACCCGTAAAAGCACCTTCGTTAATCCATTACCAAAGAAAGCGCGTCGATCAGTATACAAATGCCTATAAAATAAAAGGAACCGACCTTATCGTCGGATCCTCCCACACATCTGATCCGATCATCGCGCCCATAAGCTAAGCTATTATAAAGGCCACCCCCGCCCCCCTCGAACTCGGACCGTCCCCACCTTAATTCCCGCTCGGCACCGCGGCGCGTACGACAGGCGTCGGAGGCCCGCGCAGCCTCCAGAATCGTTCATTCATTCTCGACGGGCGGGCCGTGTGTGTGCACAGTGCGCGCGGCGTTACGGGCCTCTTGCTCCATCGGCCGTCTCCTTTTCTCGTTCTCTCGGACTCTCTCTCGGCTCGGCGCGCCGAGGTAAAGGAGAGGAGACTCGCGAGTCGCACGCGCGCGCGCGTGGATTGCCTTTTATGGCGATCCGAGAAGAGATCCCGTGTCGTTTCTTTCGCGCGTGCCGACGCTGTGCACCGCGAACGTGATGCCGCTGCGCTGCCCTGATAACGGCGCCGTGCGATAAGCCACTGCGAGGTAAAGGCCCTCCCCCGAAAGGGACGCGGACGACGTCTCAACCCGAGGATCGACTACGACACGCTCCGCAGCGGAGACGAACGAAGTGAGTAAAGCTCCTCGACCCCCTTTTTGTTTTCTTTTTTATTTTCTTCACTCGTCGCTTACCCTTCTTTTTCTCGAGTCGGAGGCTCGATTCTGCATCACACTCATCTTTCTCCGGATTTTCGTCGGGTCTCGTCTTCTTCTTTTTCTTTGAGGCATGAGTGTGCGTGCACATGAATAAGCGCGGCTTCGCAGGGGTTTTCGACTGCCGATGGTCATTTATAGATGGACGGATATAACGATGACAACATCGCGCCGAGTGTCTCGCGGGTGATTCGATATGTGATTTTATTTTTTTTGCGAGCGGGGGGAGAGTTGCCGAGGGCATTTTTACATTTTCGTTTGTTTTCTTGCTCGCCGTTGGTTATATTCGACGAGTTTCGAAATCGAGCTGCCCGTTAGCGCGCGAGCGGCGTTAAGCAACTTGGCGAGCGTGGGTGATCTGGTTTTCTCTATGGCTGGATCGCGTGTGCGTGCAGCCTGTATTTTTCGACGTCGCGTTGCATGGGCGGATTTCAATTAATATTTCCAGGTGAAGCAACGATTTTTTCGATCGACCTTTACATTCCGTTATGTCACCTTTAAAACATTTTCATTCATTGGTTTTAAAAAGAAATTTAATTTTCTTATGAATGAACTAATCTTTTTTTATTTTATTTTTTTGTTTTCATTACATTTTTTATTATATTGTAAAAATATTTCAATTTACATTATTATTTACGCAACTGTGAATAGCTTTTGTAAAGATTGTACATAACTGATTTTAGACTTTCTTTTAAAATTTTTTGGAGTTTTTATTTTGTACAAATGTAAATTTTACATTTTAAAATGAATCTTATATAAATGTGATGTAGGTGATCATTTTTGGAGATGACTGTTCTTAAGGATATTTAAATGAACTGAAAGCACAATTATTGAAATGATGAATTTTAAAACCACCTACAATGTTCAAATATTCAATTTTTTTTGCATACCTAGTTTATCTTTATTTAGAAAGTGTTATTTTCTGCTTCAAGTTACTGAATCTAGACACTCTACTAGTTTTTAACTCTTTTCTTCCTATGTGAATTCATCTAACCCAACGTTAACTGGAACTTGCCAAGAAAATCTGAGTCAGTGTATTAATTATAGACTACCATATATTTCAATATTCATCCAGTCTCATAAAACAGTAGTATTGTTAAATTAAATTGCATCTTAATTAAAAAATCATTTACATATACTAAAAGTAAAATAAATAACACTTTAAAATCATTTTTAACAATTCGTCTTATAGACTTTTTACTTATGTATTTTCAGATAACTTATTTGACTTTAAACAATTTTATTTTAAAATCTATTAGTAATATCTCTGACTAATAGTTACAGTTTATCGGTCTTAATCAAACAACTTAACACTATCTTCGGAAAAAAATGAACGCTTTGGAAAAAATGAAATTTTGTGTAACAATGAGCAGCATGACCACTAACACAAATAATAAAAGGTAATATGTTCTTTTGATTCTAATTTTTATTATTTTCATAGGTTGTTAATAATTTCCTGTTCTGTAAAGTAAGCCACCCATGAGTAGTTTAGTTTTGTGTGATTTAGAATATATTTTAAAATTATGTTTTAAATTTGCCTTGTGTTAGTAGTTCCTAGTTAATCTAATTGAGTAGAATTATTTAAAAAAATATTTTATTTTTCTAATCTAAGTTTGTTATAATTAACAGAATAAACAATTAACAAATAATCATTAAAATTAGAATTTATAATAAATTGTATTAATTTTTTTACTAATATTATTTTAATAAAAATTATATACTTTTCTAGGGATGTTTTGGAAATTGACATGGTCTTCCCTCTTTTTACTCACAACATGGATTTTAAATTTTGCCATAGCTCAGCACACAAGACTGGTCAGTACAAATGCTTGTATCAGCAAACAGACGTGCCATGACTGTATTCAGACACCAAGCTGTGCTTGGTGTTCTTTGCCAGTAAGTTTACTTAAAATTTTTTACTTTTTTGTAGCTAAAGTTAAAAACATCGTAATATTGACTATTGTTTACATTTAACAGGGATTTGAATACAACCGCTGTTTCCTTCCTCACGTTAACATAAAAGTATTTCAAGAATGTCCAAGCAACTATACGTTCAATCCAGACAATGTATATATTAAAGTTCGCCATAGAGAGTTGACGAAAGGCAGCTACACTATCTCAGGAGGAGTAGAAGAAGGAGTCAGTATTGAATCTGGAGGACAGTCTTCTTCAAGTGGTTCATTTAATACACAAGGAGTAAGTGGTGGTCAAACAAGTTTTTCAAGTAGACAAGAAGCTGTACAATTGTATCCACAAGAAATCAATTTGAAGCTTAGGATAAGTAAGGGGATTTTATTTAAGTGTTTTACCAATTGTATTATTTTTCATAAGATTATTTTTAACTTCCTTTTTTTTATATTTTTAGATGAAGTTCAGAAGATTAAAATTGAATATGCCCAAGCAGAAGATTACCCTGTAGATTTATATTATCTTATGGACTTGAGTAACTCCATGAAAGATGACAAGCAGAAATTATCAGATTTGGGACAACTACTTGTTGAAAGTATGAGCAACATTACTAGTAATTTCCGATTAGGTTTTGGTAGTTTCGTTGATAAAGTTGTTATGCCTTACGTCAGCATAGTTCCTAAAGCGTGAGTTGATAAAAAAATTTTTTCTCATACAATGGAATTATTGTTAAAATAATTCATGTGTATATTTTAGCCTTATTGAGCCTTGTGATGGTTGTGCTGCTCCCTATGGTTTTCGCAATCATATGCCATTGTCTCAACAGACTGTAGAATTTGCAGTAAGAGATTTGATTATAACTGTTTATAAGTGTTATTTCAAGAATTGTGATTAATTTTGTTAATATTAAAATTAATTTTTTAGAAAGAAGTAAAAAATGCTCCAGTATCTGGAAATTTAGATGCACCTGAAGGAGGTTTTGATGCCATAATGCAAGCAATTGTCTGCAGAGATGAAATCGCATGGAGGGAAAAAGCTCGTAAACTCTTGCTTTTTTCTACAGATGCTGGTTTTCACTTTGCTGGTGATGGTAAACTAGGAGGTATTGTTAAACCTAATGATGGTTGTTGTCATTTGGACAAAAATGGACTATATACCCATTCAACACTTCAAGATTATCCCAGTATTTCGCAGATTAATCTTAAAGTGAAAGAGAATTCTGTAAATATTATTTGGGCAGTTACAGAAGAGCAAATAAAAATATATCAAGCTCTCACGAAACATGTTGAAGGATCTTATGCAGCTAAACTCAGTGAAGACTCAAGTAATATTGTTGATTTGGTACGTGAACAATATAATGCAATTTCCAGTTCTGTAGAAATGAAAGACACAGCTAGTAATTATGTAAAAATTAAATACTATTCAAACTGCCTTGGAGGTGAAGTGGTTGAAACAAACAAATGTGATGGTTTGAAAGTAGGGAACAAAGTAGAATTTACTACAGAGATTTTAATATCTGCTTGCCCGAAAAATCGTTCAGAATGGAATCAGAAGTTTCTTATTTATCCAGTAAGTTTTGAATATTTAATTTTAGTTGTAAAATGAATGTTACTGATAAATACAGAATGGTACTGATAAATACAGTTTATATTAACTGAAATTTAATTTTAGGTAGGAATAAACGAATCATTGACTGTTAATCTTGAGATGCTCTGTGACTGTGGATGTGAAAATGATGGTCAACCAGGATTTGTGCCTTCATCTGAAATATGTAAATTTCATGGAGACTTAAGTTGTGGCATTTGCGTATGTCATGAAGGTTACTATGGTAAAAACTGTGAATGTGGTGGAAATGACGGAGGCCTAACAACCATAAATAAATTCGCGTGTCGAGCTGACAATACATCTACAGTCGACTGCCGAGGTAGAGGCACATGTGAGTGCAATGTTTGCAACTGCCATCCCAGAGAAGATGGAGAGGTAACTAAATTTAATATAACGAATGTTTTGTTGCATTATTTCATTTATCAAAGTTACTTATGAGTGTTAATATCATTTGCTTTAAAGTTGGTTTGGGGAAAATATTGCGAGTGCGACAACTTTTCATGCGATCGTCGGAACAACACCATTTGCTCAGGCCACGGTACTTGTAATTGCGGTGAATGTGAATGCACGCAAGGATGGACAGGGCGTGATTGCAGTTGCGACACCGACAAAACGCACTGTGTACGATACGGAATCGAATGTTCCGGTCATGTAAGTCAACTCTCTTTCAAAATAGGCTTTTGTCGTTGACTTTACAAACGATATTGAGTTTTTTTCTCAATGATTTAGGGTAAATGCGTCTGCGGCAAGTGCGTATGCGAAGAGCAAGACGGACACCGATATACCGGCGAATTTTGTCAGACCTGCAAGACCTGCCCTATCCTCTGCGATGAGCTGAAACCATGCGTTATGTGTCAGGCGTTCAAAGCAGGCAATCTCACAGAGGCTGAGTGCAATGCCACATGTTCCCGCTATGATATCGAGATGGTGGATACGATCGTGATAGATATCGATCGAGACGATACGCCTTGTCATGGATACGATGAGCAAGACTGCAAGTATTACTTCGCCTACAATTTCAATTATACCACGAACAGACTGCAAGTCAAAGTTCAAAAGGCGGTAGAGTGTCCTCCCCAAGTTTACGTACTCGGCATCGTACTTGGCGTTATCGCGGCAGTAGTACTCATCGGTATGGCGTTGCTTCTCGTCTGGAAATTACTTACGACGATCCACGACAGAAGGGAATTTGCTAGGTTCGAGAAGGAGCGAATGATGGCTAAATGGGATGCTGTAAGTTTCATTTACTCTTGCTTACTTGATATACGTGTTTTTATTAAAAGCTTTCTATGAAATTTCATGTTTTTTTTCCTTACAGAGTGAAAATCCAATCTACAGGCAAGCCACGTCCACATTTAAAAATCCTACTTACACATCTAGTGGAGCGCATGTTCCGTTGAACAGATAAATAACTTTTCTTTATTTGTTCAATGGTAAATTGGTCTTTTATGGACTATACAGCATAAAATTATCCCAATTCGCAGTTAGAGTTTTTCTTTTATAAGAAACTACTTTATTTAAAAGATTAATAGTACCTGGATGTAATACATTTTTAAATTTGGACTATTTTAATTTATTGTTAATATGCTTCCTTTAAAATGAAAACTTTAACTGCAAATTTTCTTTTTAAAATGTGCCTTATTAATAAACCGTCTATTAAAAATTAGTTTAGATTATTTATTTTAATTTTATTTTATCTTATTAATTATGTATTACAACTGGAGATAGTACTTCCTAAGATTCATGTTTTCCAGATCTTGTAAATTTGTTTAGAACCGGAAAAGCAATTCAACATTTGTATAAAAGCGACAGCAGTTGTTTAAACTTTTTTTAATAAACAATAGTATTAGACTTTGCGAAAAAATACAAAAAGAAATTTTATACTTTCGTTTGTATTGACGAAACAAATGTTTGTTCTTGAGTACAACGCATTTTATAAACGTACTTAACACTGTAAACAAAAAATTTTGTTAATTTTTCTACTGAATGAATTTTTTAACATTTGACTTTTATTTCAATGATGCAGACTTTAATGATTATAATCTTTGTCAAAGTTGCTTTTATAGAAATTATTCTTGCCATATTACTCTGTATAATTTTATATTTAATCTATTATTAACAAAGAACTGAATACGTATTTTAATATTTTCGTGCGTTAAAAAATTGTAGTAACATAAGATGCATTTTATTGCGACGTCCGCCAACAAATAAATTGTTAAAGCAATTAAGTTATAAATGCAGTGGAATTGTTTAAAATAAAATTTTGTAACAATAGCCATTCAAATAGAATTTCGTTTTTTATATTCTTTTTGCATAGTTTATCATTCGAGACATTTAGCCTCGATAGGAAAGAGCTTACTAGACATAAAAATAGAAAAGAGCCTTGCAATTGAGCTTTCTATACTCGATAAGAGAATCGCTTGAGATTCTTTTTAGGATATGTAAAGATCGATACCTTAAATCTTCGTTAAGTCATCGTTTTAATTTTATTTCTATAATCAATTTATTTCATTTAACGAAATGTAGAGTTTTATAAAGTTGTTTTAACGATCATTGTACACACCACAATAAATTATCTAAAAGTTATCCGCATGAATTCTGTTGCTCATTTCTTAGAATGTAAGAAAAAAAAATTTAATTTGCGATAAAATTATGAAATAAAATTTTATTTATTTTTTTTTTTTTAATAGAATAATCCTATTATAGAATTAACATCGGACCAAAATAACCTAGGCAATCGTAAAAAAAAAGAAATCGTAAAAAAATCCTAAAACCTGGGCAAAGCGAGCGACCAACCCATCCACCAGCGAAGAAGAAACACTTTCGTGTCAACGCCAATGAAATCCTTATAGTCGTCGTTTCTTTGGTCGTTGGGGCGGCACTAGGACAGGGGCGCAAAGTGCGCGGCGCGCGAGGAGACGTACGACTTTAGCCAAGCTCGTATCTCGTCGCCGGGTAAATTATTCATTGGAGGAGCTGCCGCGCAAAAAGCCAAAGTCGCGCGTCGCAGGCCCTGCCAGCAATGATTTAGCCGCATAAATATTCATGCGGCGACAGCGATAATAATTTCGACCGGCGCCCCCTTTATCCTTATCCACCCGCATTATTATCGTCATTGTCCACAGTCATTGTCGCGCCGTTAAAACTTGGGCGCGCGAACTTGAAATGATCCGAGTAGCTGTTGCTGCGTTTCGTTTTCTTTGATAAAATGTTGTAAGAATGACTTTTTAGCAATTAAGCAGCGGCCGCGTTTCTTGTACGTTTATAAGAAAATTATAATTCTTCTTTTTGTGTTGGATGTTCGTGTAATTTAGGTTCATGTGATTAATCACTAATCACAAGTTTCCTTAAATGAAACAAAAAGAAAAAAAATTAGTATGCGACATCCCATTTTTAACAACCATACTTTGTGCGCATATAGAAAAGCAAATCATTTATAACATAATTATCTGATAATTTGACTTAAAAAAGATTTCCTGACTTAAAAGCACACGATGCATTTTTTATTACGATTACGGTGTACTCATTTTTCTAAATTTTAACACGCAACTACGCGTAAAAAATACAGCTTTTCTTGACCCAACGAACTTTGAGCGTGACATTAATCGCGCAAAAACATTTTCCTCGATCATTAGCAGATGTCCCTTTACAGCCGTTATTTTTTCTCTTTTTTTTTCTCGCGCGCACAAAAGCTCATAGAACGCGCGCGCGGCCGTCTGATTATGACATTTTGGCGCGTGGGAGGCTGCACGAGGCGAATGCGAATTAAAAGCCGTTATTGAGGCGCCGCTTAATATGCGTCGCGAATTTCCCTCTAGAGTGATTCGTCGCTCGGAATGAGTGGCTGTCGGCCGCTGTACCCGGCGGGATTTTTTTTTTTTTTTTTTTTAAGAGAAAGATAAAAATGAACGTCGAAATTGTTGAGGACCCGACGAGCTCGTCGCCTGCCTCTTAACTTAACGAGGCCGTCGCGTGTACCAGTAATTATACACGCGCTCGAGTAAGTAAGTTTACGCAATTTTTTATTTATTCCTTCGAGTTGCGCAAATTAATGCGCATTAAGTTGGAAAAATTACAAACGTTTAATGGTCATTAAGTACCTGCAGTTAGTGCTTGCGCGATTTATTTTTTTTACATTTAATTTAGATGGAGAATGTTAGATCAAGTAAAATCAGGTGTACTGAAATGAACTAAATATTGATGTAGCACTTAAAAAATAGTTCAAGTATATACAAAAAACAATTTTATACGAGAGTTTGTATTTAATTGTATGTAATTAAATGCGTACACGTAAAACTCGTATCTATCTGTATACAAATTGTAAGTAATTTATTTACATTAAAAACAGAACGTTTGTGAATTTGGTATTATGCAAATAAAGTGTGTCACGTAGTTCTTGTTTAATTTTAAATCACGTTGTCTGTTTAAAATTTAACAAGTGTATTTTCTTTTTTTATTTTCAAATGCAGCGCATTGAGTGAAAATGTATAAATCTAAATCGTTTCAATTTGAATTTTATAAAATAACAATTGTTGTTTGTAAACATATATATAGGTCTAAATCGTTTCAAATTGAAACGACGATATTTATTTATTTATTAAAAGAGACTGAAATATTCACGTCTTTAATATTCATTCACTCGTGCAATACCGAATTTCGAAAAAAGCATATCCAGATAAAAATTCACTGTCAGTATAAAATGTTGATAGCTATATTACACGATTATTATGTTTCGTTACAATTTAACGCAATAAAACATACTTCACATGTAAATTCGGCTGATATATTGAAACCCGGAGTCGCGTAAATCAGGCTTTGCGATCGCCGTAATACTATTTATGTTTTTGAGCGCGAATTTCCCCGCGATAAGTTGGTCAAATCCAAGGAGCATAAGTGGAATCCCGGCAGTGCCGCATCGGGACCATTCGTCACTTTAATTCGACGCATTGTTTCATCATTTTCATGGTTTCGCTATTACTCCTCGCGCCCTGAACGGAAATCCGTGTAATGAGATAATAAAAAAAAAAGTGGAATTAGAGAGGAACGCCGAGCGAGCGATGAAATATGACCGTTTCTTAATAAAAAATTTATTCTCCACAAATTAACGGAATTAGCGGCGTTATATTGGTTTCGAGCGATTACCCATATTTCGAGGCGGGCCCGGCTCTTCTTTCAACGCGGGAAAATGAAATTGCGCGTTTTATCTCGGCGTTTTTACTCGCACATTGCGCGGGATTGGAGAAAGGATGCCAGACTTTTTGTCATCGGTAATGGGGAGGCTAATTTATATCGGGATTCGCGGTTGGTTTATGCGGCGCGAGCCTCCGGAAAATTGATTGATTTCGCGGGATTGAACGTCGGTGATTCAATATGCGCGAGGAGGCGCCGGCTCGCGGAATTAAATAATTGTCAGGATGATCGATTTTATTTTGAGGTAATAGTTGCTTTAAAAGAACTTTTCGGTCATTTTGTACATCGGTTTATTGATGAAAACGGGCGGGCCGTTAATCAAAAATCTTTCGCGCGTTAAAACTTTATAAAATTTTATTCATTATCCGAAATTCGTTATAAGCAAAATATTTTAATTGAAAGTTAATTACGCGTGATGTACACAGCTAATAAGGTTTTTATTAAAAGTCACGCTTTTTCAACGCGGTGTATATAGCAGCTTTTCGCTTTGACATAGAGATCCGAACATGCCGGGCTCAAATATCAATTTTGAATTGATCAAAACTAATTGCTCGAAAATTGAACAAAGGACGGAGGTAAAATTCTTTCGACGGAAAAAAAGCTCGAAGCTTTTTCAAGCGATTCCATTCACGTATCTGCGCGCGTGATCGATGTAATCATTCGTAAGTCGCATAAAAATGATCAGCGTATCGTTCTGCCCATTAGTGCCATCGGGGACGAAAAACAGAGAGAACGGAATAAAATTTAGCGCGGCTCGCTTGATTTACGACTCGAAATAATGCTACTGGTGCAAAGCAACGAAAGGGTAAATATTTTATTCAATGGTGAATATCCTGAGATGAGCTAATTTTTCTATTCTTTTAATATTAAAAGCAAATTTACTTTCGAAAAAAGTAATTTTTTTTCATTTGCTTTTCGAAAGTATTTTAAACGAAAATGGTTTAATAGTGGAAATACTGAAAATGAAAAAACAATTTATCGAGATATCGAGCAACTCTGGCAAACAATTCCTATGCAGTATGAACAGTAAATAAAAAAAAGGCCAAAAAGATTAAAAAACTTTCGCTCGAAACAATGTTCAATTCCTTTTTAAAAAATTTATCTGAATAGAATGAGCCAATCTTTTATAGTAGAATTTTTAAATAAAAAAATAACTTAACAATTGATCAATATATTGGAATATTGAGTAAATATACCTTTCATCAAACTGAAAACTAAATGAAGCTGAAGTTCTCGATAATTTTTAAAGACAAACGCAAAACAAATAAATAGCTTAAACTCCAAACAAATTTCTGCATTACCTTATTTCCTTTGCGAATTCGCCAAAATAATTGCTAAAACACAATATCAGCGCAACTAACGAGATTTCGTCCTTTACACATTTCTCGGTAATTTAGCAATTTCGCGTTTAACGTGCGCCGCGGGACGGCGGCAAACGAGCCGTAACTTTTATGGAACCTATACGCGTGTAACTCCGGCGTCGCTCCTTTTGACGGCGATTCCCTCCCCGACGCCGGGAGAAAATCGCCTTATCTCTTTTATGGATCGATCGGCTTTAGCGCGAGAGAGCGAGGCGTAATCGACGTCCTCCATCTTGCCAGCCGGGGCCACTGTCTCCCTCTCTGCCTCCTCGCGGACCCGAGCTGCCTCTGAGCGATTTCGAAAATCGCGAGCCGAGGAAAAGAGAGGCGCATTTTATCGAGCTCTACAGTTTACCCTCCCTCTCCCGGTGAATTTCATGTTTCTCAAAAAAGCAGATCCATCTTTAGCTCTGCATTCGATTGCGACGCTATCGGGCGCAACGAGACTTCGATTCTTAGCTTTTTAAGTCCTTTTTTCTTGGCTTTTCTCTCCGCCTCGGCGCGGTGCCCGGTGCGCGTATCGTCTCGTGATTTCGTCCGATCAATTTTAGATTATATGCATAATGAGACGGTTTGGAGGAATCAAACTTTCATCTTGATTGGATTGAATGGAATACTGAGTTACGCTTGAATTATTTTTTTATAATATCGCTTGCTGGCTTTGTGATTTTTACTTCAAATTTTTTTATACATAATCAAGGGCGAAACTTGCGTCAGAAGATTTCGAGTACGGTTATTGTGATAGTTATATATTGGCTGATAATTAGGGTCAGAGAAAGTTAAAATAAGTGTTTATTTGTTTTCTGGATTTAACAAAAGGATAGGATAATCCTGTTATTTAATACAAGATAGTAATAAAATAAAAAATCTAATGCACTAAATTGTTTTAGAACATTGCAAATCATTATAATATATAATCCTACAATAGGTAATAATCGAATCGTTGAATAATGCTCGTTTATTTATAATGCTAAAATACGAATAACAGTAATAAATCCGTTTATCTATATAAATACCGTAACTTAACTTTGAATAATAAATTTGTCTGTAATTTATCGTAAAAAATAAAATTGCATAAGCACACAGAATACACTTTTACAAATAATTGCACTTACTTTTACTTAGAGAATATAAACATCTTGGAAGCTAATACATTTGTCTCGTCATATTATTATTAATGAATGCATAGGTCAAAATAGTATTGTTTGCACATTTTTATTAGTACATTTTAATGCATTAAAATAGTATAGTATACATTTTAATTTTAATATAATTAAAATAGTACACTTTTATCTCAAAAATAATGAATCACGCGTAACAAATAAACTTAAAAACACCCGACAACATTAAAAAACAACAAGACTGGAGCTAACAAAAAAGGCGCACTCGAAACTCACCTCTCGGAGGAATATTAAAAGAGCGTCGCATAGCGACACGATCATAAAGCACATAGTCGAGCTATGCGGGGCAGAGGCGGCTGCGTCATAAAAAAAAAATAAAATAAAAAAAGTACCAAAAACAAAAAAAAGCTCAAAACAAAGAATTCGAGCTCTCGCGCGCGGAGCGTGCGCGTATTAGACGCTTGATAGCGGCGAGGGGCAGCGGCCGTTTGTCGCTCTCTCGATTTCTCTCTCTCGGAAAATTTGCAGCACGCGCGTCACTCGGCCGAGCGTATAATGGAAAACGTATTACCGGACTCATAAGTTTCGTCCGGGGCGGGCATCCACGGCCGACATTATAACGCGGATGTGCAGGCTGTACTTAACGACGAAACTCTGGGAAAACTGTAATTTTCGCGCTAGGCGGTGCGCGCGCGCGCGCGGTTCGCGTAAAAAAACGGGGAAAAAGAAACGGCGCGTTCCTAGGAAAAAGAGGAAGAGTCGCTGCCCGTCGGATATAGAGCAATGGGAGGTACAAAGAGTACTAAAGGGGTGCGGGGAGAAAAAGTGAAACGGGAGAGCTAACGAAATATAAGAGTGATTATTTTCATTCGATTCGCTCGCGGGGGTGGAAAAAGGAAAGGGGTATTCCGCGCTTTTAATGACGAGCGAGTTAAGTGGCAAACGTGTTTCCGTAACTTTGTCAGAGGCTGGGTACTGGTTTTTTTCCTTTCGTCGCTGCGCGGAGCTATGAATCGACTTTTTTTTTCAACGGAGGGAGAGCGAAAAGTTTTTTCATTGAAGCCCGGCCCCGTCCTCCCGCCGTTTCTCCGTCCACATTTCATTGATTGTCCGATTGCGGAGTCACCCGGGAGATCGTCCCCCTTTTCCGGCCGCGAGCCATCGCGAGACCGCCCGAAAGTTTTTCTAATTTTCTGATTGAAAATTGCAATTGCTGGTCGGGCCTGAGCGCCGTTTCGGCTGACCTTATATTGATTCAACAATTTCACTTGGAGAACGTTTATTTTTCCATGCGAATTGCGTTCGTCTTTTTTGTTTGCTTGGCATGTTGTGCGCCATCAATTTTCTTGAGTTTACGTAGTTATGTTTTCAGCGGAAAATTGTGTATACTGAGCTTGTAAATATAGGTACATAATTAATCGGAGGTCTAGATGTAACGAAATGTTTACAGAAGTGTCCTCATTAAACTCAGTATTTATTATTCTGTATTTTGATGGTGAGGTAGGCCCGGGTACATCATTCAAATTTGGATGTTCATCCGCTTTTCTAGGATAAATGTTATTGACAAATAGAGCCAAAATATCAGAGAAAAGTTCCGTAAATAAAAATATTCATCCGTCGATATTCTTGATAATTCTAAATACACTACTTTTCCAAATACGCGGACTGGCTTTGTTTCTTCTATAATTATTCTATTAAATAATGAAAAAGAAAACTGTTAAAGATTTAATGAATAAGGTACGTTATTCCAATGAAAAGGTAAAACATAAGAATAGATTTGTGATACAGAATAGTCTTCTTTAAATATTGCGTGCATCCATGATGCCCGGACAGTAACAGGAATTCTCCGTTAAACATCGCCCCCAATCCTAAAAAAGGAACTTTAAAAGATTTATCCGACAAAGAAAATAAAGCGAATAGCGACTGCGAGGCCCCGAGGAGACAGCGAGGGGCGCGCCGCTTGGGCAGAGTAGCGGTTACAGAGGCACGGAGAACTTGATGAGGGTCGTTGCGAGGCCGCCGCCGCGCGATTCCTGAGACCTGCATGCTTATCGCCGCGAACAAAAGCGGGCGTAATTCTATCTTGATTCGCGACCTCTCGGGAGGCGAACTTACTTTAGCGTCCCCCCAACTTCAATTTCCCGCCGACCAACAACAGGCCCGGCCCGACCAGAGGGGACAAGATCGAAAAGTCCACTCGCGTTAAGGTCGACGCGGGTCGCGTTTCTTTTGCCGCTTTCCACTGTTAATTTACAATTTTATTGGGGCGTGAAGGTTTTTTCGTGTTGGTTGATTTCTTGAAAATGATGTAACGTATGTGTGACGTATGCTGAAAACGATAAACGAAAAACGGATTTTAAATGTGCAATTCCTATGTATGTTAAATTACAAAAAAAATATTGGTGTAAAAGTTTTAAAATAGTTAATTAAAAATCTTTGTCTGAGCATACTCGCATGTTTCTACTTTCGTAAATATGAAAAGCGCAAGCCATAATTAAAACAGCTTTTCGCAGTATCTACACTTCTCGCGATATCAATAGTTAATCTTTCTTAATTAAACTTTTCTTAATAAAGTAAATGTCAACTCGAGCTGCAGGCTTATTTTGCCATTTTAATAAGGGCATGTCGGCGTTATTTTTTCTTTTTCTTTAAATACTTTACATTTATATACTACATTTAATGAACTATTTTTTGTTTTAAGTACGGCCGAGCTTTTAACAATTAAGCAAAGATATTTCAATAAAAATTACTAAATGAAAGACTGGTGAAAAAGAAACAAGCGAGAAAAAAGCGCATTAAATACAAAATCTTGATTGCCACTAACGCGTCGGAAGAAACTTATCATTTTCATTTCTGGAGAATAGAGGCATCTTAACTCAGTGGATGTTGCTTTGATCCTTGAAATTCTAGCAGCACAGAGATACTTGACGTTTGCTCCTCATCCCCTGTCTCTCTCTCCGAGCCAGCAACGGCTGACCACAGAGCGAGCTTACTACTTAGAAGAGAAAGAGAAGGAGTTCGCTAGACGGCGCGGGGCCTGTCTCAGGGCTCGATTGTACCGCAGCGCTCGGCTGTTTCCGCTTGGCCAGGGGGAGAGGGAGGGAAGATCCGCGCGTAAGCCCAAGTGCGCGTTATAAGCGCCTTTCGTTACTCGGCGAAGCGGCCCCGCCACGGTTATGGTCTCTGCAAATTTTGCGAGGCAGCAGCCTCGGTCCCCGTCGACTGCGTCTACTTGTCAGTTTCATGCGAGAATGGAGCGCTCTACTTTGAAACGGGACTGCGAGATACGCCGATGGAGCTTTGCTGGTTTAAAGTCGGCAACTTTATGTCTTTTTTTTTTATTCAATGTACGATTTTATTCGTTTTTGTCGGTTTGCACGATTGCTTGATATTTTTCTTTCGTTCGAGGAACTTTGAATCGACTTCAAGGAACTAATCTTTAAGAGCATTTTGAGCTACTGAATGCTGCATTGTATTTTAGTTATCAGATCTTCCTTTGATAAATATGAATGGGGAAGTTTCTATAACGTCACAGAATCATTGATCAAAGGAAGGCATATAAATGGAGATCAAGAAATTTGAGCGATTATTCAAAATTTTCAATTAATCGTCATAAAAAGATAAGTTTTGAAATGTCTGACTATACGCAGGTGTAACTACTTGTCGAATTATAGAAATGAACATGTAAATTGATTTCAAATGCTTTTGAAATTTCTCTTTTAGAAACTTCATTTGATTTCTACTTGCTTATTATAAAAAATTGATTACTGATTTTAATAAAATATATATTAATTTAAATTGAGAAGGGAAAAGAAGAATAAACGATGTAATGTGAAAACTCAATATTTTTAATAATCGATGATTCTTTTTATACTACTGCCATTCATTATAAAAGAAGTTTAATAGCACTTCATTTTGTTCAATGAATTTTAATAGCAAAAGTGCTATTCTTCGTACGAAGTTAATGCAAGTAAGTGTAAAGGCATGTCTGACTGAACTGTGTCGTTACTACTTAAATTACAAAATAACCCCGGAGCGCGGCTCCGGAAATCACTAAGACACTCACTTCGCTTAAAAGTTAATTTAGTGAATAAGAATTACCCGACAGTATCTTAGAAAGCAAACCTCACGGCCAGTCGAAATTCAGGCATAGATGTGCATCGGAGCCGTTTCGTCAATCGAAATCGGCGGGCGCTGATGAAATCGTCCCGTTGCGTTCCTGACCGCATATCTTGCCGGCAATCATCCGCCGCTCGGCGCGTCCGGTAAATAATCGTAATTTTGACGCTTGACCTCCCACCCCTGAAGTGGCTACCCCTCCTCCCCTCGCCCCTCCTCCCGATGGTTGCGGTCTCGACGTAGCGACGGCGCATTCCGGGCACGAATTCGCTTCGAAATGCCCCGACGATCGCCGGCGCGCTATCTAAATTCCATCGTGAGTTGGCGCGTTTATTGACTTCCGTTCGAGCACCCAGAATTGAGTTGAAAACTAGGCTCTGGCCGACGTCTTTCGCCTCGTTGTTTACTTATTAAACCGATGCTACACGCCGCGCGGAGGTGGGGCCCATTGAAAATCGATGAATTAAAGTTAAAAGGCTTCGATGTTCACTTTTTAGCCTTTCGAAATATTTTTATCATTTTTTTGGGTATATGTAGTTAATTAACTGGATTTTTTATGAGGTGTGCGGAAATTAACTTAATTTTAGATTTGTTATGGCATATTTGATGCAGTGGGACTAAATTTAAAATATGTTGCGAAAAATATGAAGTTTAAAACTGCTTTATTAATTCGCATTATTTACATGGTATATTCGCCTCACACTGTGCAATGCTGTCCCTTCCACTTCTCCCTCTCTTTCTCTCTCTCTCCCTCTCATATAATCTAATCTAATCTCATTCTCTCTGTTTCTCTTTCACTTTCATTCTAAAATTATCACCTTGCATAGTAATAAATAATATTACAGTTTAATTATTATTTTAATTAATTATAAAAATTTATCGAAAAAATTAATTAATTTTACCAAATATAGGCATCGCAAACATGTGGTTAACTAAAGTATTATTACGATAAGCCAAACGCAAACAAGTAAATGGGATCTCGCAAAAGTAGAGATTTGTTATGGATACATATTGATTCCATTTTATAAAAGGCGGAACCGAGACGTATCGAGGCTCGCGTCTGGCTTCCTCGATTTTAGACGACGGCGTGTGACGCGGGTCTCGTCGCTTTTGAGGCTGCAGAGGGCGGGCGAGAGGAAAAAAAACGTCGGCGGAAGAAATGAGAGAAATCAGTTCGGGAAAGCGCCGATACAATCGGGTCGTGATTATGTCGACCCGCTGGAAATCGGAAATTCGAGGAGACCCTTCGCTACGGTATTTTCTACCCTCGAATCAGCCATCGACTGTCGTATACCAGCTACTTTTTTTCGTATTCTCGGAAAAGTATATGCATATTTTATGAATCGTTTGATAGGGTCAATGAAAAAGTTTGCGTTTAGTAGATTTTTTAAATTATTTTTTATTCGAAATAAAGATACTGAAACGCGCAATCAGTTATATAAATATACAGCAATAAAAGTACAAAATTTTTACAAGAAATTGTATTTGGATCGGATCCAACAAAACTAATTAATTTTCAACATTTCTACAGATTTTGCAAAAAAATCAAATTTGGTTTTATCAAATTTTTTCCATTTCGTTGCAGTATATATAATACAATTATTTTATATTTCATTAACAAAATTCAGACTAATTTATCAGGAGATTGCACATCAAGTTACATATTTGTTCAATTAAATTTTCATAAAATGTAAACAATTACATATTAGCACGCAAGTAATCATTATTAATTAAACAAAATCATCACTCGATCAATTAACGATCAATTAACCAAATATCAGTAGCACAAGCAAAATCAAAATCCCTTTCCAACCAGGAATCGCAACCGCCTCATCGTGCAAACCAGGAATCCTTATCTCCCGTCCGGGTTATTAATAAGGCCCGTCTCATTCCGCGGGGGCGCAGTTAAAAGTTCGGAACCGACAAAAAAGTGAAGCCGCAGTCGTTAAATTGCAAACGCGCCACTTTCTTATCACGCCCCGCTTGCTCCTTTATTCGGAGTGGATGGAGTGGTGTCCGCGCGCGGGAGCCCCGGCGAGGTAAAAAAGCTTCCGGCGAGCGAACGTGCCTATCCTCCGTTCCACCGGGCTCGGAACCCACCCCCACCCCCGCAGTCGGCCCCCGAGAATTTCTCCTATCGCACACCGCCAAAGTGGAACGAATTGATTGTTGCCGGGGCGTAGCGGTCGGCCCGCGGGTATCTATCCCGCGATTCGCCCTCGGCCGCATATAGATGCTCCATAAATCGCTCGGCCTTGCTTAGCGCTTTTTGCAAATATTTGCATTTTTTCTCCTCGAGGCGCCGGCTTTGATTTCTCTGGCTCGACCGAGAACTCGCTAGTTTTAATTGTCGAGCTCAAATGCGTGCCTTTTTAATGATTTCTTCCTTTTTTCCACCGCGGTTTCTCGTTAGTTCTTCGTTATTAAGATGCACGTGGGTCAAAGTTTTTTTTAGAGAACAATCGGATTTTTAAGCTCGGAGGACTTTGTTTGTTTTAAATTCGCGCGAAAATCACTTTGGGGTCAAGAGTGATTGAAGTGAATTAAATTTTGAAAAAGAGAAAAGTTATCCCAATAATTTTTAGCTGGTGAATGAAAATAATATTTTCTTTATTTAGATGCGCATGAAACTTATTTATCAATTTTTAATATTAATTTACATAAAATATACTTTCATTTCAATCAGTCATCATTTTTCAGCAGTATATCGAAATTGTAATTCCTTATTTTAATAAAAAAACCTTCTAAAAATAGAAAAATATAATATCAATACTTTCGAGATACCAGGATTTTGATTCATCGGGAACCTAGCACACGTCTTTCTCGCGATCCGAAAACTTACGCTCCCCGACTAATTAAAATTTGACCCCCACTAGACGCCTCCCGGAAAAAGCCAAGCTAAAGTTTACCCCGACTAATTGGTTAATCACGGCGTAATTGAGCGAAAAAAGAAATCCAAAGCAAAATCAGAAGCGAACCGACGCGCAAATTACGCGTTATCTTACACGGGGAAAAGTGGGTGGCCGCTCGCAGCGCAGGCTCTTCCCCGCTGCGCAAATTTATCCCGCGTCGCAATGATGCGCGCACGTGCGCCGAACGCACCGAGGCGCGCGCCCGCGCACTTGTCGCTTCGTTATCGCGCGCGGGGCGTCGCGCGTGTAAGCGCGAATAATGGAGATAGCGCGAAACGCGGGGGAAAATAAAATTTATCGCGGCGCGTACGTGGCCCCGCGGTCGGATTAGATTATAAGAGTAATTTATAAGTGAAATTCGCTTAAACGAACAAATGACGCTTTGTGCGCGAGGTCCCCCCCGCGAATAGTTCGCTTTCTTCGCGCGTCCGCCGCGCAATTGCGAACGATTTTGTTCGTTCCGTTTTACTGATTGGATTTCTGTAGCGAAGACTAATTATCGTATAAGGGGTGTTATGTAAATGTTTATGTGTTTAAATTTTTTTTTGTTAAAAAAACAAAGTTGTTATTGTTGATGCTCTACTATTAGAGATGAATCTATAATACTAACATGCATTTCGTTCATGTTTTACTGCATTGTTTATTTTAAACTATGTCACGTATTTATCTCCACAGAAACAACCAAATTACAGTTAAGTTATTATATACCCGACTAGTAAAGGGGAGCAGCCGGGAGCGAATGAATTTTGAGGGGAACAATGAAAGTTGCCGTTGGAGAATCTCGCTGTTCCAACAGGACAAGCAACGCGTGGATTCGATAAGCTAACGGTGAGTCTCAGGTGTCGCGTATATCGAACGTTGGGCTCGGCCTAGTCTCCCTCCCGCGGGACGAGTCGAGCCTTGGAAGCCTTCCAGACGTCGCCTCGCCTCCCACTTCCCTTTATCTCCCGGGTTATTGAATCATCGTCGCTTCTTATCCTGTTCGCCGCAACTTTATTCTCTCCTCATTCGCGAACCCATTGTGCGCTTCGCTTTAAATATAGAGAAGTCGCCGAATGGGAGAGTCTGATAATTTTTAATTTGTAAGTCTAGTTTTCAGTAATATTGTATACTCAGGGGTTTTAAACGTGATAATATAAGTATGGAAATAAACAATAATTCAAGAATAATAAGTTGCTTAATAAAATGAAAAATAAAACATGCAAAAATGGATTCGAAAGATGTGTCCTACCGGATCGGGCTGTTTCTACTTAAAATGTCTTAGCCTAGAAGCAATTGATAAGTATAATACGGTCTTTTTTAGAATTGTCTATTTAAGTAAGGACTTAATTTTTCCAAGATATGTATTTTTATTAATGTAACGATACAAATATCGGTTCCATGATAAATTATTTCCGAAAATACACAGCGGACTTTGCAAGATTTTTTGTTTAAACCCAGACATCAAATACCATACAAAAAAAAAAAAAAATTTAATCACAATTTCATCAACTTTCTACCCAAAGAGTCGGCACCGCCAAAGTGTTTTCAATTTCGCGTTTTCCACGCAACCGCAAACTCCGAATTTTTCTCGGATAAACATTTCGAGCGCTGGCTAGTATAAAAAAGCCATTTCAAAAATGCAAATGTAAAACATACGTTCGTCGGATATAATTACGCGCGAGCCGCGCCGTCCCGAAAAAAAAAACAATTGGCCTCCGTCAAGAGAGTTGTAAAAGCTTCGTCGCGTCCGCTATTATTTCGGCAATAAAATTAAAAAGTTCACTCCGACCCGCTGACCGATACACGTTGTATTACAGCGCGCCCCATTCGAGGCCACGGCTCGACCATTTCCCGCTCGTCCCGCTTTTTTTTTTAACGATCCGAGAGACAAAGAGAGGAACGCGCGCGCGAGGTTCGTCCCAGGGAAGCACGCAATAAAACTCTTTTTTTTTCACGCTCAAAAACTGGAAAGTGTTCGAACGAAATAGACGTATAGGCGAGGTCGCCCGGCGTTTCAGGGGAGGGGACGTTTTACGATTATTGCAGCCGCTGCGACTTCAATTTTCCCGCTGCATATTCATGGAAAATACAGAGGAGGGAGGGAGGCGATCCGTCGCGGACGCGGCTGAAAAAAATTCGAGGCAGTCGCTTGTGCGCGTTGATCGTAATTAATTCACGCGCAAGTCGAATGCCGTTAATTAGAGCGGGTCACGCTGTGCCTTTCCCGTCGCGGATATTTCCCGCGGGACTTACTTACGCGCGTTCGCTTCCTGACGCCGCGCGAGCTCGAATTGGAAAAAATAATGGCTCGGGTGTAAAAGTTGAAAGTAATTATGCGATTTCAATAAAGCTTTTATGATGCCCCGTGGTTTTACTGCGCGGATTGGATTCTAGTGATTAAGCTACAACTTTTTCGATTTCTCTGGTGAAGGAGTGGGTAAGAGAATCTCTTTTTATAACTAAAATATGTTTCTATTGGTGGATTAGATTATACGTGTAGAGTTTATTGATTATCGGGTAAATGGAACATTTTTCCATTTTTGTTCACTCTTCTTTTGATTGATTAATTGATTCTTCATGTTCTGACATCCTTTAATACTTTTAAATTATGAGTCGATTATTTGATTTGAAATAATTCAATTAGAAGAATAACTGAAGATATATTTCCAAATCTAGAATATGCGAGAAGCATGAATACTGAAAAAGATTTTATAAATTCATCTTATAGATAGATTTGCTAATTTATTTAGAATTTTCAAGACAAGTCCATTAATCATACATAAAAGAAGGAGGTTATCGATCTTTATCCCCTTTTTATCAATTTCGTATAGTAGAGCCATAGAAGTTGTTATATTAGTCTAGCTAATTATAAATTAAAGTGCTCCTCGTAAGGTCTGCTTCATGATATTGTCTGTAATAAGGGAGAGCGGGATATAATGCACCTCTAGGTGATCTAAACTTGATCTACAACTCCCAAAACATGAGGTATGTAGCTACTGTACACATAATTATTTTGTATACATGTATGGAGCTGTCTGAAGGAGTATATTATCATAAACCTGAATTTAAATTATGTTTTAACAAAAAATACAAATTTAATCAACAGTTTTTAAAAATAAAATAAAAATTTTGGGAAAAAGTATTAAACTAATGTATGTTTCTTACAATACTTAAAATTTTAAGAATTAAAATGCAATAATATTTGAAACGATGACTGATGATGATGTTGATGATTGATGAAACATGAAAAAAGTATAAAAAAAATTTATTACCAATCTACTATTTTTAATTTTCCTATCTCACAAAAGAAAAATATTGAACCCATTTAAACGCATAAATTATGCTCAAATTAATTCCGCGTACAGTCAAAAAAAGAAAAAAAAAGGGAAAAATTTCGAAAACGCCGCAATTATTCAAACTGTCAGGAAGCTCGAAATTTTAAGACCCACCCATTGGCGGCGCAATTTTTCCCTCATAAAATCCTCTTACCGCTCCCTCGTCACAATGGTACAGGGGAGAGGCAGCACTCCGCATCAACGCGTGTACGTTTCCGCATTGCGCGACGATAAACAGCTAAAGCCCCGGCGAAAACATTCTGTCCATCCCCGCAGACCCTCTCTCGTCGCTCTTTTATTTTCGTCCCGCGGCTAAATTCGCGAACTAATCTCCCTCTCAAAAAGCAGACGGTAAAATCAGGCGGGGACCGCGCGCGAAGCCTTTTTGTTGCGCCGCGTATTACCGGCCCCGCGTGCTCGCGTTTATTTATACTTCCGCTTGCATTTTACGCAAGCTCGCGCGCGCGCGCCCATATTTACTGCTTTTTCGCCACGCCCGAGCGTTAATGCGGAGACAAGAGGGCGGGGGAGGGAGGCACACGGGTTTCCACAGTAGTCGATGCTGCATAGGTACACCACGCACTGGGCAATAATTTTGGCGCGCGTCGGCGCGCAACAGAAATTGTGCGAAGCTATTTACTCCCCCGGCACGCGAAAGCCCCGATACGGCTAAATGATGTAACAATGAATAAATAAAGCGGACGGTGAAGCGATCGTATATTTCACTTCGAGGGCGATTTTTACTAGCTGGAAAATTGAATATTGTTTTTAAAATATTCGTTTTTATAGTTTTGCGCGTGGTTGCTTGTACTAGTAGTCGAATTTTTAAAATATAGCGTTTTTGATGAAACTGTTAAATGATTTTAAAAAAGTTCAAATTATAAGCGATTGTTTAAAACACTTGATTAAAGGGGTATTATACACTTAAAAACACAACGAACAAAAAGTATAACTATAAGTATAACTATAAGTAAGCAACGCAAAAGAGCTTGCGCGTTGCACATATAGAATTTAATTTATTAATATAAATTATGTATTTTCTTGTGTTCTGTGCCTTTTAAATGTGCCGACCAACTTGTGTACTTCTATATTTTTATAGTAAATTGGATTTTCCTTTTATCTCACTGTAAAGGTCGTTGTTTCACAAGATAACATTTGCAGGTTTAGAAACGAACAAGTGGTAAGAGTCCTCCTTTACAATATTTTTAGTGCGTCACAAAAAGTACCTCAATTTCAACAAAGACAAATACATGAAATAAAAATTGTAAATCTTATGCAGGGCAAAAAAAGGAACGTTAAAAAATACATGTGAAAAGGCAGAATCCGATACATTTATTCGATATTCAACTGGAATATAAGCATTTGAGATCACTTATGATATTCGAAGGAATAATACGTGAAATACGTATTGAAAACGAAATGAGGAAGAGGGAGAGAGGGGGGGAGGAGAAAGGAGAGCGCGTGCATAGCGGCGTGCGCTCAGTGTCGCATAAAATCCGATTCCGATAATATAACACAGGGCGAGAGGGAGGTAGAGAGAGAGCCTGGGCTCTAGGAGCCGTTCGTCTCCTGTAACTTGCTTCCTGCATCTGAAATAGGCGTCGTATATCGCTTTCGAGCAGACGGCGGTAACAGACTGCCGACTTGTTAGGCGAAGGAGACGCGAGCGTTTCGTATTTTGGATCTGGTTCGCGGGGCTCTATTTTAGAGAATGCCTTATGCCCCTCTGCGATTCGAGATCGGAGATTTACATGTCACGCGCGGGCCGCACTGCGCGCGCTCGGATTTGCCGTTTGGTATTATTACGTATTTGCTAAATTGCGTTTGCCCCCTGAAAGGCAACTCCTCGCGGTGCGCCGAGGGTTCCTCGCTTCAAGCAGCCGACGAGCTATCGAACGGGCTTTTGCGAGCGATTGTTTTGGTTTTCGTTCTATGGCTAGGATGAAATATCTTTTGTCGTTTTAATGAACAAAATTACTACTTATTTAGGGAATTAAGTGATTACTATTCGAAAATTAAAAACGTTCATCGTTTTTAACAAAAAAGAGTAGGTTTCAATTTCTCGCAAAACTTGCAAACGTGCTTTTCTATGCGGAGAAAATCCCAAAAGAACTTTCCTTCGTTATAAATTTGAACTGTGGTGGCTTTCGTAGAAAAAGAAACCGAAATACACTTAATATTTTCTTTAAGGAATAACGAAATGTGCACTTTTTTCTCGTTCGAGGTGATGCAAATTTGTATTTTCGAAATATTTTTAATGGAATAAATCATTTAACAACGAAGAAATACCAGGTCAAAAACTGTCATCGAAAATAGCTACACGAAAAATATTTTCATTATGAAATATTTTGATTCCCGGTGACGCGCTGTTGTTCGTTTTATCCGGATTTATTGCAATATTATTTTCGTGTATGATTTGAATTTGATTCACACTCGCGTTTTCATCTCACGTTTCTCCGCCTTTATGCTGTATTCGGCCTGCTAACTTTATGCATCGGCGTTATAATAAACTATTCACAAAAATTAAATTCCACGCGCGAATTCAGTTTGTTTGCGCTTGCTTCACTTAAAAATCACGCTCGCAAAATGCAGCATTTCATAAATGTTGGGCAACAAATAGACAAATTAAAAGTTGAAGTTATAAACAATTGGGCAGATTGGAACTTTTCATTGACGAGAAAAGTGTGAAAGAATAAATTAATGATTGACTCTCTCATTGAAGAAAATGATCGAGTGAATTATCGAGAAATTATCAGATTTTATATAGTTTATTATTCTACGTAGTAAGAGTTACAAAAAGATTTATTTTGAAAAAGATATCAAAGAAATTTACATAAAATAGCGGATGGTATAAATATTTTAGTAGAATCAAGCATATATGTCAGCAGCATACACCAAGATCGTCCGTTGCCAGGCTCTTCCCCTTGATCCCTCAGAACGAAGCTGTTACTGAAACACTCGTCTTTATTATTACTGCAAAATTCAACTCCAAGCTTTAAACCTACAATCCACAGTGGAAATCCTGCATCCCACATACCCATTCGGATCGCTTCAATTAATGCTAAACCCTTTCAGTCATCTGACCACTAAAGAGGAAAATGCATTTGAAAATTTAAAATCTTTTAAAGAAGTAAAATAAAACTTCAAAATTTATTTAATCACCAGGGAATACTTTTTTTACAGAGCTGTAAAATAAAGGTTATACTCAACCGTCAGCAAAAGTTTAAATTGATATCAAAATTCTCTTAATCTACTTTTGGCAATATTAGTCGTAAAATGGGAAGAAAAGTGGTACCTGCAAAAAATTATATAAAAAAAGGTCTGCCAACATCTCGCAAAGTTCTTATTAGATTTTAAACGAAAAAGCTAGATATACTCAGGAGCGCGCGAGAATTAATGAGCAGGGTGTCTCCGCTCGCAGAAAAAATTCACCCTATCATTTTATTAAATCAACATTCCCCGTATATATTTCCAGCTCGCCGCCTCTTTAATCTCTCAAAGTAAAGGAATTTATGCAACTGTCCGTAAAAAAAAAGGGAGAAAGGAAAAGAAACACGGACGAACAATCGGCGAGCGCCGAGGAGATCGAAAATACGCGAAAGCGAAATATATAAAGCCCGGGGCCGGATGAAAAAGTTTCCGTGTCCGGAGACTTCAAAAGTCCTCCAAATTGTTTCATCGTCAGATTGAATTTTTCCCCGGCGGTGCGCGGCGCCCCTTTGAAAAAAAGGAAGCGCGCGCGCGCCTCTCGAGTCGTTTTTTTTTTCATTTAACTCGTCGGACGCGATCGCGAGGCCCGCGGAGAAAAGGAGGCAGCGGACCAATCCGGAGAAATTAAAACCCATCAAGGCGTGAATCGAGCGTCGCGCCATCGATTTCGAGCGTTTTTAATTAAAAACCCGCGCGCTGTGATCGTTTTCGTTTCGCCGATCGGCGCGACGTGCGCACGCAACAGTGACTCGAGCGGCGTCTGGAGAAGGCCGGGAC
This sequence comes from Eurytoma adleriae, assembly GCA_900480045.1. Taxonomy (NCBI): domain Eukaryota; kingdom Metazoa; phylum Arthropoda; class Insecta; order Hymenoptera; family Eurytomidae; genus Eurytoma; species Eurytoma adleriae. The sequence continues at coordinate 189,404 of UXGC01000099.1, forward strand.
GTCGGCGGCCGGCGAGACTCGCGCGGGGAGGGATTATAAGTTAACCGCTGTGGGGTCCTTGCGAAATCCCCCGGTGTTTACGGTAACGCTTTAAGCGATATCTCCGCTAACCAGCTCGGATTATTGGATTTTAAATCTCCGATCGGCAGATGTTGGTTTAATTAATAGTTTACCACGCTCGGGGTGTTGATCGACGCGTTTAGTCCGATGGATAAAAATTGTTTCGGAATTTTTACGTTTTTAGAGTGAAGTTACAAAGCGAAGCGAATACTTTGCAGTACACAAGTGCCAGTACTTCCAAACTCAATATTCCGGGCTATATTGGAATGCTCAAATTGTATTGTTAAAAAGAAATAAATTTTACACAATTTAAATATTTTCTCAAACTGAAATTATTAAATTACGCGTGCCTGAAGATATATTTTAAGATTTTTTAATTTAAAAAGTAATTAATTTAATTATTCACTCATGTGGAGAAGATTCTACAGTTTGAAAGGTAGATCAATAGATGGTGAGGTGTACATAAAAATTAACTAAATTAAATAATCAAATAAAATTGTTTTTATTTAAACATCCGGTTTATTTTTGAACCTAACCAGCTACCTATTAAACTGTTCCTTTTCGGTTCTTGCTTTCTTGTTTTATTATTTGTATCTTCACGTATTCATACTCTTCATTTTGTATGTACATTTTCAATAGTCCAATCACAGATATGCGTATTGTTTTTTGTTGTTTTTATTATAATAGTAATAATTATATTCTATAATTATGTATCTTTTTCTCGTAAGTTTCATAAAGGCTTATAGCAACAAATCCGATATTTTCTGTAACAATAATCGAAGTTTAGTATATTTCTTTCAAAGACAACGACAATACATACACACGACAAATTCTCCGCAAATCTTTCTAAATTCGTTATTGCGTGAAAAAATAAATAATGAAACATCATCCCGCGATTTCCTTTCTCTCCGCATTCGAAACTTCCCCCGGCCGGCAGTTCGCCGTAACAGTTTCGCGCAACGGCGAGTCCTCGTAGCGCCCCACCTAATAGAACGTCGCATAGCGCCAGCAACGAGAATATTTGACGGCGACGCAGAGCAGGAGAGGATCGAGGCTCTCAGTTGAGCGGCCCCTTATGCAGTTCCAACTTCGGCGGGTCTACTATCAGCCCCGCTACGATGAACCGAGCGCGGCCCCGCGTAGCGCTACTTATACAACTGACCGCCCGCGTAGCCGTTGCCCCCTTATACCGGCCAAGTTTCCGCAGTTGCCCGCGCGTTCAGTTCCTCAACTCTCCACCCCCTCCCGTAGTAAATCGTCACCCCGTCCCCCTCTTCCCGTGCAAATTTACACCGAAGGAGAGACAGAAAAAAGGAGAGAAAAGAAAAGGCAACGGGGGAGGTATAAGCGGCAAGGTCAAGCGGCTCGATAAAACGCCGCGAGCTTAAACGATTGCGGCGGGAGAGCGACGGGCGCGCGCCCATTACGAGCCGGCGAAATCCGCTTCCATTCCAATTTTAGCATTGTGCGCGCGGCGCGGGGGGGAGGGGGAGGCTTCCCGGGGATCTCCCGCTCTCTAATTCTTCCTGGCCGGCGCGCGCCTCTCTATCTCGGCTGGGGCCGCGAAAGCCTGCAAATGCCCCGGCCTCGAATGTCCTGCAGTCTACTAAACTAAACAGCCATATCCAGCGGGCCGGCGGAAGCGCCCGGCCCGATCTCCCCCCTCCCCTTCCCCCCACGTTTGTTTCCTACGCTCTGCGTCTCCTCGCCCGGGCCGTTAACGTCGCGCCGAGGCCATCCTGGTGTTTATCGCCGAGCGGCGAAAACCCACCCCGCTCGTTTCTCCCGCGCGCTGCGTACAACGCCGACGCAACGCCGCGGCTACTCGATTTTTCCGTCTCTTTTTACCGGAGTTCATTGTTTCCCTTGCAGGTTTAAAGGCTGTTAAGTGTCTTACGGCTTCTTGCGGTCTGGCTTTTTCTGTAAAGATTGTGAAATTATTTAATATTTTTCGGAAAAGTTTTAATTAAACGTTTTCAGACTCGCAGTTTATGAGTGAATTATAGTGCTATCTTCTTTTTTTAAATTCGCTCTGGAATCTGCAAAAATCTTAATCTTATAAAGATGGATGTTGAAACGAAATTCTTAATGTTTCAATTTGTCGTTTCTATTCTTCATGAAAAGGTATTTCAAGGAATTCAAATAAAACTTTTTCCGCTAGTTGAAATGAAGAATTTAAAAAAAGGCGCTTTTAATTTAAAAGCGCACTTAGTAAAAGACAAATACTGTTTGGCACCTTTTTTCAACGAATTTTAAAGTACATTAACTTAATGTAAAAAGTTTCCATTTATGTTTTCTTAATAATTCCAGAATTGTTAAAAGAAAAACCAATGACTGTTTTATTCTGCTCTGTACTTTCAAAACGAAAATAGAAATAAACCAAAGGAAGCAGCAATCGGTTTCAATAAAATTTTTAAAATCGTTGACTTACGTTAAAAGAGTTTTATTTATACATTTTATAAGTCTTCAATAACATGTCTGTCCGATTGAAATATAAGGCCTGTAAAATGTAATTTAATTCTTCTCTATACTTAATAAGCGTAAGTAGTAACAATCAAATACGGTCAGGCGGGATTTTCAATGAAATTTTAAAAAACTCCCTTAAATTAAAAGTTTTATTTGTTCTTTTTTATAAATTCGTTAATTGTATAGATATTAAAATAAAAGATTTAAAAAAATAATGTTTAATTCGACTCTATATTTAATAACCGTAAGTAGTAACAAGCAAGTACTGTCAGACGGTCTTTTAAATGAATTTTTAAAAATCTGCCTTAAATTAAAACAGTTTTATTTGTGCTCTTTACAAATTCTCGTGACATAGATGTTAAAAGAAAAGATTTTAAAAAATAATGTTTAATTCGACTCTATATTTAATAACCGTAAGTAGTAACAAGCAAATACTGTCAGACTGCCTTTTCTATGAAATTTTAAAAATCTGCTTTAAATTAAAACACTTTTATTTGTGCTTTTTACAAATTCTCGTTACATGGTTGTTAAAAGAAAAGACTTTAAAACATAATATTTAAATGTACTCTGTATTAAATAACCGCGTAAGTAGTAACAAGCAAGTACTGTCAGACGGTCTTTTCAATGAAATTTTAAAAAACTGCCTTAAATTAAAGTTTCATTTGTGTGCAATCTAAAAATTGGTAATATTTTCGTGATTAGATTTCTTCTCAATCTGATATTTTTTTACATCTAATTACTCGAAAGTGCACAAATAATCGTTAAAAATCACGTCTCTTGACATACTGTAATATTTAAAATAATTAATCGAACGAGGAGTTTCATATAATCACGGGCACTCCGTCGGTAAAATTAATGAAATTCTATCATAATCGCTCGACGCGATCGCGTATCACCGCGTTCATTTCAATTATCATTAAAAGCTTTTAAAAATTTAACGCGCAACATTCATCCCGCAATTGGAGCGTCGAGGAGGATTCTTCAATCACGCATTCGCGCCGCGAATCTTTTTTTTATTTATCCCGCGTTCTCCAGCAAGTAAATACCCGACGCGAAAAAAAGTCACACTCAGACATTCGCGGAGAAACCGAAGAAACAGGGGGAGGCGACGCGACGGTTACATTTTTTCTTACAAATATTATATAAGAGTGCAAGGGAGAAGGCGGCAAAAGAAAAAGGGGAGAAAAAAATATGGAGCACGTTCGAGCGTGTGTATGACGAAAAGAGCCGAGAGGCTGAATGTAGCCCTAAATATTTTCCTCGCCTGGCAATTCAGTCTCCACCGTCTTCTGAAATTTCCCGGGAGAGAGGAGGAGGAGGGGGGCGAGGAGCTACCGGCATATAAATAAAATGAACGAGTCTCGAGGAATGAAACGAGGCTAACGAAAGCTCCTTCAATAGAGGTCGATGCGATACGCGAAGCGAAGGAAGCAAGATGGGAGGGAAAAACACCGAGGAGGGACACGGGGGCCTTCAGCGACTGCGAGGAAAAGGAGTGGTTATTAAACAGAGGACCGAAGAGACAAATGAAAATGAGGAAATATTTTCGAGCGAGATTTTTTTTTTTTCGTGAAAAGCCGGGACAAATTTGTCGGAGAAGTGTCATATATTGCGGTGACTTGTAATTTTTTTGGTAATATTTTATGTTCGTTCTTGCGGTAAAGATACATTTTTATTATCGTGCTGAATAAAAGTATTTCATTTATTTCTTGTTTTGCAGAAAAATATGGTTATTTAAAATTGGCGGACAAACAGCCTTTTTTATGTTTACTGGATGTGCAGATTATTGGATGTTTCATTCGTTCAATAACATTTACAAATACAATAAGCAAATCCAATTTTTTTGTTAATTTCAAAATACAAGCATGTCTTTGTCTCTGTAGAATTTATGAATATACGCATTTTTTAATTCGTTCAAATAAACTTTGAGCACAAAAAAAAATGTGTAAAAGAATTCGTTTTAACTGTATCGGATTTATTTCAAATAGGTACACCAACTCAATTTACAGCAACAAGGAATGAAAAAATCGTTAATTAAATGTATAAACCAACAATATATGTAGTAAATGAAAAAAAAGAATTATTTGTATGAAACGTATTAACAACGAGGTTGTCTCATGTTTTGCAAACTCGCTACGCAGTTTTAGCCACCGAGCTTAGGCAACGGCATTTAATAAACTGAAAAGCTCGTGAAATGTTCATTAACGCCGTTTAACTTCTATCTCTGAAATATCAAATTTCAAAATAGCTTTAAAATTTATGGTCACGGGCAAAACTCCCGAAACTCTCGTTGAGATTCTATTCTGATTATAGTGATGTCGCAGATCAGTTTACTTTAATTATTGAATTTTATGCTGTAAAGAGAATTTTAAGCTGCGCGTACCAAAAAAGGTAATATATGACGATTATTAAACTAATTTAATTTCACTCTTTTGAAAGAGTAAAAATATTTAAATACGAAAAAGTGGAATTCATGGTTATCACGGATGAATAAGTTATGATACACTTATTATTCTACATTACATGTCATTCACTTATTCGATAAAGTTTCCAATATATTATTAAAATTAAATGATCTACACGGTACCAAATGTTGTTTTTTCTCCAATATGAATTGTACAGTTTCGATATAAAAAATATAAATAGATAAAAGAAAATAAATAATTCGTTTTTTTCTATAATAATTTGAAAATCAAAGAGTTAAAATTAAACAAGTGCATGTCGACGAATTTGACTTATTCATATTTGCAGAGTACAAATATAAATAAATCGATAAACAAAGAATATGTACCGTACGAGATACGCCGCTCAGTTTGGCCAGATCGCGCGCGCATAAATCCCGCCAAGTCCTAAACTCAATTTCGCGCGATCGCGCGAGTCTCCCGGAGCCCCTTGATCTCCTCGCACTCATCTGCAGCGATATTTGTACGGATTCTGGAAAAGTTGGCGGGTGCTCGCGAGGAGCGGCAAACGATCCCCTTTGCCGGTCCCTTTTCCCGAATTAGCCCGCCGCGCGGAATCTCAAAGAGCGGAAATTGTCGGGGCTGGGTGTGCCGCCGCTGCAAACGCGAGTGTCGCTGCACACTCCCCCCCTCTCCGGCCCCTGGGTAATTTAAATTGCTCTTAATACGTCAGGCCGAGGCCGTGTGCTGCCCGAACGCGCATCGCTCAGCCACTCCGGGCGCGTCTTTCCCCGTGCGCGCGCGGGCTTTTTATTAGCGCGGCAGCCCCCGCTTTTTCAACGTCTCGTTGCGGTAAGTGCCCGGCGGTGTGTTGGTGCGCCGTGAGGAGGGTGTTGCGGCGGATTCGTGCGCCGCTCGAATGGATGCGAACCCGCCGCGCGACCTTCCCTGCTCTTCTTTCTTTCTTTCTTTTTTTTTTTTTATTTAGACGCCGGGCTTCGGGCCCATTCATGCTAATGTGATTGGATCTTGAGAATGGAGTGACGTAGGTATATGCCCCCGCGGCTTTTCCGGGGGTACAGCGCGATTGCTTCGGTCTTGATGATTCGCCGCATTCGATTTGTCGATATATTAATGGATTTTTTTTCTCCGGTGCGCTCGAGTCGACTCGGTGATGCTCGATTGTTTCTTTCTCGGAAATGAAATTTTCGTTTTTTTATTTTCATTTTTGAGAGTGCATTTGTGAGATGAAAGTTATTCTTTTAGTACCATTTTTGAATTTATTTTATTTTAAAGTTTTTATATTTACAGTGGGTGTATGCAATGGCTATTGATTAATTGGGTGACCTGTAAATAGTTATATAAACTTCAAAATTGTTTAAAAGAAATTTATCTTACTCTAATTATAGTTTATAGCATAAAAAATAAAATACTTCTATAAGAATTTTAAAGGGTGGGTACACATTCAATAAACAAATGTACAAAATATCTTCTTTTCATATAATTATTGAATTTACGTACTTTAAATTTATACATTTAACATACTTGATTAAATTGCAAATATTTCAATGTTCGTGGCAAGTGGCAAAATCAATATGCAGCAGCAATCATTTTAGGCCACACTGTAATTTTCATTCGATTTATTTGTCTCGCCCACTTCTCCGTCGCGACGAAATGATAAAAAAGAAACAAGACAGCGAGAAATATGATTAGTAAACCAGCTCGCATCCCCCCACATATCTCACGGACTACGTCTTTCGGTCCGAGAGGCGCGCGTCACAGCCACTCCGGGCGTTATCTATCGCCGGCAGCTTAAAACGAAACTTGCGTCGATCGTAAAGCAGAGAAAAAGTTTTTCGGCCGGCAAAGCGCAAAAAGCACCCTCCTGCACCTTCTTCTCCTTTTTTTCTCTCCCCTCCCCCCTCCCCCTTGCGAAAAGCGCGTTGGCAATCTTCCCTTTTACACATACACGCGCGCGCGCGCGCCGGGCAGGGCCAAAATGGACCTACGGAATTACGTGCCTCCGCGCTCGTTTCTCCTTTCTCTCTCTGCTTCTTTCGGAGGGCATATCCCTCTTTCCCACCCTATCTTTTCGCTTGATTCGCCGGCTTTTATTCGTGCGAGGATACACTCGGGGAGGGCGAAATTCGCGCTACAAGTACGTCATGCCGTGCAATTTAGCCGGGCCCCGGCGGTTTTTCCGGCCTCCGCTTTCAGAACACTTCGGTACGAACGCCCCTCTTGTGTTCAGTTAATGTTGCCGTGAGTTTAATAGCGCTGTTACTCGTCCACTGCGTGAATTCGAGTTGTTATGGTTTGAATTATTTAAAACACTACTTTTCTTAATTTTAAATTGTCGCGGATTTGTATGACGTTTTATTTGGATTATTGTTACAAAGAGATGTCTTCAGTTTTGCGACTCGGATTTATGAAGAGTTTTGATAAGTATTTTGCAATTTTAAAAATAATGCAATACTTATTACTATACAGGGATTAATTATCGAATTGAATACGAAGTTTATGATATTTGCATTATTGATGGTTGGTTTCAAATGTAAAGATGATAGATTGCGCTACTGTATGGATGCGAGTAGTTTTGGAGTCGATTAATGTATGTTTGTTTTCTATGAGCGCGGCAGTATGTACTGAGAATCGTATCAGAATGCCGTGATTAATCTGCCGTGTGTCTCGGAATTTCTATGTTAAATTTGTTGAACTATTCAACTAACTTTTAATTATGCTTGTTTCTCTTTCAATCACATATTCGTAGACAGAAATAACTCTGTAACCATGTACATGCTCTAGTGAATTATAGATTGAGCTTGTACTTAAAATTATTAATGATACTGATATCAATGAATTTACAACTGAACAAGAAAAGCGAAACTATATAATAAATGTAAAATGGAGCGAATTTAAAATGTTTACATAGATGATACATTTGTTTTCAACTGTTTACAAACACAAGTATTATATATGTCCAAAGTAATAGGTTATGAAAATCAACTGCATTACCTAATAGTACCTCCACAATGAAATCCAGAAGATCAACAGCTGCGAGTAAAGTAGCTTCGAGAAAATCAAAAGCATTTTCCTTCCCGTCGCTGGTGAAGAGCGTCAACATAAACGATGAAACTTGGCGATGCACAGTCAGTATGCTCGTGGAAACCGAAGAAAATCAGTTCATTTACACCGCGGCGCTGAACCAGGCAGCCAAAGAAGCTACGAGAAAAGCCGTGCACATCATCAGCAAGGAAGGCATGCTGGCCTCCATCCGCAGATTAACAGCCACTGATTTTTCAACCACAGGTGAGAATTTTTCGCACTCCCCTCGAAAAAGACTGCAATTTTGAATTTTGAATTTCCCAAACGCGAAACTAACGTCACGAAGTGAAAAAAATTCGGCGTGAAAAGAAAAAAAAGAAACAAAGAAAAGGTGAAAAAGTAATTCGGTTGAAGTTTCAGCGAAGCCGTCGCCGTCGCTGGAGAAAATCCGGGAGTACGCGCGCAGCGCGCTGCGGGAGGAGGAGGAGGGCGGCGAGGGCGGGGCGGAGTTCGCCCGTTTTTTCGAGGCCGAGCTAATCAAGTGGATGATTTACGAGGCGCGACTGGAGTCCCTGGCAAGGCGGGAGCTCGAGCTCGAGGTGCTCGCCGAGCAGCAGCGGGAATACGAGGCCATGCAGCGGCCGCGGCCGCCGGCAAAAAGCGAGCGCGCCAATTCCGCGAGGAGGGCCAACTCGAGCCTCAGGAGGCGCGGCGAGGAGTGGCGGGATCGCGTCTACATCGACGACGCGCCGGCCGATGGTTATTCGACTCTTTTTTTTATGAAGTTTTTCAAATTAAGGCTTTTTTCGGGGGTTTGATTCTGGGAGGATTTATTGAGGTTTTGATGTGGCGTAGGTCCGGATTTGTATGTATTGCTGACGGGGTTTCGCGAGCCGGGGCTGCCGTGCGATCTGATTAAACTACGCGTGCCGTTGCACTGCATTTTGAGGCTTGAGAGGCGGAAGAGCTCCGACAGCTGCTGTGGCGATTTCGTATGCGGACTGTGCTCGGGTGATAACTGTTATTCGTCCGGCCTTTTCTCGAGGTAAGGAGCGAACTGGTTCTTTTTTGGTAATGCTTGTGCTGAGGTTGCCTGAAAATGTTATTTTCACTACTTACTTCGTATTTAATGGGTAGATTTTAGAATTTTTAAAGTAGATTTTCCGGAATTAAAATGTATGCAATTAATTTTTGAAAAAGTACTGACTTGCTGGCACAAGTTATTTAAATTCATTATGAATTTAATTCAGCCCTTATGCAACTTATAAATGGTATTTTCAAAATAATCTAGTTCTTCTTCTCTATTAAAACTTTTGGAAGTAGTGCAGCATTCATTACTGAAACTTGCAAGTTCGGATAGTAATAATTTTAGTTATTTTGAATATGCAATGCTAATATAAACTGGGATAAAATTAGTTTCTCTCTCTTTTGATTACCTTTTTTCATGTTATTTTGCATTCTTTATTTATTATATAATCCCGTTTTTCTTTTTTCTCGAGTTTTATTCAATATTCCAACAACCGCTTTTAAAGAACGTGAAAAATGAGCTTTAGATAGCACAATAAAATCTAGCTTTCTATTCTCCAATTTTAGTTATCTCTTCCTCGAATCACTTAGTTTAATAATTTAACACTTTTATTCGTTCGTATTTCAGTATTTTCATATTTTTAAATTCTAAATTTGTTCTCATTTCCTTGTCATAACTGATTTCCTACATCAATAATAAAACACTGGACTAACCGTTCTATCCTCAATTGTACCTTTTTTTACTAACAACCTTCTAAATTATTTTTCAAACGAAATTAGAAAATCTGCTAAGTTATTAAAAGAAATCCACTCTATTTCCACCCCTCTTCGATCTATCGCCACGCGGTAGAAACGCTCGGGCCGCAGTAACGTTAAACGCGCGTTCGCCTTGCCAGCGGGAAATCGAGCACGAAGAGCCTGAACAGTTTCTGGGAGTCGCTGGGCACGAAGGAGTGCAGCGAGGTGGCGGTCCGGCGATTCTGCCCGCGCTGGTCGCCCGTCGGCGAGGCCCGCGAGCTCTACGACGCCGTGTCCTACATGCTGTACGACGTGCACGACACGCTCGAGGCGCACGCCGACTACCTGCGCAGCATGCGCCTCGTGAGCTTGGACACGGTCAAAGCCGCCCGCCGCCGCAGCAGCGGCCGCCACCACCGCCTCGGACCCATCCCCGAGGAGTGCGCCAGCGTGCCCGTCGTCCTCGACGCCCTGTTGCGCCAGATCGATGAGCCGACGAATCAAGGTATTAGCGCAAGCTCGTCGCAAGCTCGTTGCTTGGAATTTACTAACACTTTTTCAGATTGTGGAAGAGTGAAAATTTGAAAAAATCCCTCTTTTTCAGAAAAAAAGTGAGCATCTTTAAGTTTAATTGACTAAGTTTTCATTGAAATGAGTGGGTTTTCAGTCTTGCACATTTTGAGAGCTTTATGGGATGTTTTTGTTCAATTTGTGCGTTTTGTTTCAAATCAAAAATATCAATAGGAAGTAAGATAAAGAATCTATGCTAGAGAATTTATTTCCGAATTTATCTTTGTATTAAAAAAGGAAAATTGGAAAAATTATTTTTGAAATTAACTAGTGAATGCCGCATGAAATCTTGATTTTTCTACTTATTTTAGCAAATTGCTTATTTGCCTTATTTCTCTTAACCTCTCCTTCTCCGAATTAACTTTTTTTTAAATTTTTTATGTTTTATGTGCTCTAAATAATAGCTGGAGTTTTGTATACTTCACTTATTAATTCTCATTATCCAGTGAATGCCGCATGAAAACTTGATTTTTCTACTTACTTTGCAAGTCACTAGATAATGTCGCATGAAATCTTGATTTTTCTACTTATTTTAGAAAATTGTTATTTGCCTTATTTCTCCTGATTAACTTTTTTTAATTTTATATTTTTTATATGCTCTAAATAATAGCTGGAGCGTTGTATTTCATTTATTAATTCTTATTATCTATGAACCATGCGTATTCTTATTTAATTCTATCTATAATGTTACTTTGATTAAAAGTAATCAGTCAATTCTACTTCTACCATCTTTTTCCCGCCAAGAATATTGTAAATTTTGGAAAAAAGGCACACTCTCCGGTAATTAATTCGACACTTCCGTAAAATTGCCTCGTAATAGCTAGACCCAAGGCCTCGCTAGATCTCCCTCGAACCAATCCAAACAGTCTAACAAGCGGAACGGAAGTAACCGAATTATTTACCGGAGATTGTACGACAGTGGGAGGAAGGGGGTGAAAAAAGATGGTAGCTTGCATTTCCTTTCTCGCGGCTGCGGCAACTTGGATCATTATCTCGCAGAGCAAACGCATCGGGGACGGGAGGCGGCGGGGGCCGCCGCTGGTGCGACTTCGTTAAGCAAAGTGAGCTCGGCGGCTTTCGCGCGTCTTACCAAGAAACTTTGCCTATTGAATTTGAAATACGAGCTCATCTCGCCGGCGAACGAGTCTGCCTCGCGACGCCCCGAGCCCGAATTAATTCTTCATGGGGACGCGCTGCGGTTAAATGCGTGTCGCGCTAACGACGCGCGAGACGCCGAGGCCGCCGGCGCGGAGGGGAGGGGCGAGGAGCCCGAATGGAACTTGGAGAAGCTCGCGAGCGCCGCCGAAGGAGTGCTCCGGGAGCCTAGGATTGCCGGGGCTTCGCAGCAAACACCTTCTCAGATGCTCGATCAGGTGATGCCACGTTCCTTCGCTTGTTTTCCTTTTTTCGTTGGGCTGTTGAGGGAAGCAGTGCAGGAAAAATTGAATTATTTCGATTATAATAGTAATTTATGAAAAATTTGTGAAAAGGAATTGAGGCTGTCAAGAAATTATAAGAAGATTAAAAATTATTAAGATTTTAAATTGGAAACATAAAAGAAAATCAAGATTGAAAACAAAAAAATAATAAATGACCAGGGAAAATTCCAGTCTGACTAAAGCCGGACGGATACTACTTAAATAGTTAAACACTGAAACAAATCGTAATGGAATTGTTTACGAAATATTAGGCGCAAGTAAAATTACGGTCTGACTAAAGTCATACTGATACTACTTAAAAGTGTCATAGCTTCATTTGTGAACCAGGCAAAAATGAAATTCATTCAACGAAAGTTTTCGAATCATTAGCACAGTACTTAGCTTAGTTTCAACTCTTCGTTTGGCGAGCTTTTTTATTATTGTATATAATTATAACTTCAACTTTAATTGTGAATATATTATCTATATTCTATAAGTTTAAAATCAAATTCATTTTAACTTTTATATTGCCGCAAGATTTGATCCCCTTATAAAGTTCGTAACTGTTGTGCCTGCCTACATTATTTAAGTAAAGTCGATCACAGGTAGACACTATATTATGACTTTCCGACGATAAGAAGATTAATCGCCATAAAATTTCTTGGCTTGAACAACGACACATTATTCATTACATTATTATTCAGCAGGAGAAAAATATAAAAATCCACCTATCCGGGATTTACAAGTGTTGCGAGAAGCAAGGGATCGATTGGCCCAGGGCGAAGCATCTGCTCAATCTCCTTGCGTTTAGAAAATTGGCGGATGCTTACTACGCGTCACCGCAGACCTCCAGAATCTGTTGCAAGTGCTGCCAGTGCTCGTACGATCGGATTCATTGCAGCAGCTCGAGCGCCGAGTCGCACAAGGAATCCTCATCGAGGAGCAGCGATGCTAATTCGTCACTGAATCATCGTACGTCGACGGATTTGGGCGAATCGAGGGCGGCCGGGGAAAAAGTCCAGCGGAATTCAGAGGAGTCTGTCGAGAGGCAGCAAAGTTTCGTAAATTACGATGAGTTTCGAGATATAAATTCCACGGATGTCCTCGCCTCCAGCGGCTCGACTAATGAAAATGCTCATGCGAAACGAGAAATGAAACGGCCCTTTGAAAAGTCGAAACCTTACGGTGAGCTACTTTTTTATTTGTCTGTAACAAACAACGGTGGGTTTTAAAAAAGAATTGAGGATTTTTTTATATTCATTTTTGAATTTTCGTTGAAATTTATTTTAAACTTTTGGAGATCAACGGCTTGCGTTAATTTCATAATTTTTTTCCCCAATATTGTTATATTACTTTCCGGAGCATATAACTTTAAACGTAAAGCTCTCTTTCCTTTTCCAAGAAAAATGAAATGAATTCAGCATTTTAATGTAAAATCCAGATTTCCAATTATATAAAGCAATAACTTCAAGCCGTAAAATGTTGTTTTAATTAAAATTCGCCGCTTCAAAAACATCCTACAATAAAAATTATACCGTCCAAATAATCTTGTCCACGTCGCTCTAAAAAAAAGTATCTTTCAAACACACCAGATCAAGAAACAAAATCCCTAAAAATAAAAAAAAAATCACGAACTCACCGGATCAAAAAATAAAATCTCTTGAAAGTAAATAAAAATCTGATCGGACAGGCTCGAGCTCGCGCGACTCTCGGACGGCGAGTATGTCGCGGTCGACCGCGGCTCAGCGAGTTCCCTCATTAAACGCGTGCGAGCGCCCGGCCGGGCCGGCGGACAGCGACGGCGACGGCAGTCACGCGACGCTGCGATCCTTCGAGGACTGCCCGGAGCTGTTCGGGCTGATAGACCCCCGGGAGAGCCTCGGCCTCGGCGAGTCGGCCTCGCGCCAGCGCGGCTGCCCGATCGAGCTCGAACTGTTCGAGGACGTCGAGCTGCTCGCGCCGCGTGCCTTCCTTCAAATAGTTCGCGATTGCTTCCTCGAGTACGGCGGCTTCGTGATGAAACGCTTCGCGGCCACCGACTCGATATTGCTGCTGTTTGCCGACGAGGTGAGTGTCGTGTGTTTCTTTGCTCGGATACTGGACTTGATAGTGTTTTGCTTACTTTGAGTAGATTGTACGAGGGAGGTTGTTCTTCGATTTTTTATGTTGGGGAGGTAGTTAAGGGAATTTAATGAGAATCTTAAGAGGTAGTTTATTTTTATTCTTTAATAAAAGGATAGTTTTGCTTGCTTGGTAGGACGAAATTGGATTGTATAATAAAAAGTAATCGACGCATTCTTTTTATTTTTTCAATTTAATGTTTATCGACGAAGTATTACGACAGTGATGTTAGAGCAGGATAATAACTATGTAGTGTAAATTCGTGACGTCACAGTTATAGTGTAACGTCGTGACACACTCAAAATATTTTGAAGTTCATTTAAACAAAATTTATTTAAAAATATTTTTCATTTATTTTATCGTTTAACCTGAACATTGACTCTTCAAAAGAAGTAGCACTTTTCTTTACTCAGTTTCAGTTTTTAAGTTGAAGAATAGACAATCTACAAGGAGAAATAATAAATTTTTGAATAATTATTGCTTCATTTATTATTTAAGCGCTTGGATACTTTTGCATGTGCTTATTGAACGACTCATTAAACAGAAGGATATGAAAAAGTGTAAAAATAAAACTAAAAGTCACGACTTGAACTAAAAAGTTTCACTTCCCGTCTAAATTTAATCAGTCCCGATTAAAAGACGCCAGAGCGAAAGCTCTCATCCCTGGCATAAAATAATAAAAAAAAAAAGAATCTCGGCAAACTTTGGCAATAATTCGTGGATTGAAGGTGAGGGAAGCGTCGGGTCGACACGGCACGTTTGCGCTGCGGACGCCCGTGTGCCTGCGCGACTTCTGCGATTACGTGGAGGAAGAGGAGCGCGACTGGCTGGAGCAGCGCCGGCGCTCGAGTCACGGCGCGCTCCGCCGCCGGACTCTGCTGAGCGCCCTGGGCGCCTTGGAAGAGGAGCCGATGTTTCGAGACGAGGATTTCATTCTGCCGGGCTCCCTCAAAGAGCAGGACTTGCGATTGGCCAACGAGAACGAGGAGAGCGTCTACGCCGGGATGGAGTCGATTATGAAATCGTTTAGCAGCGGTTAGTCGTTCATTACGCTCTACCGCGCACTTTCTATGTATAAGCCGTGTATTGTAAATTTGGAAGCTATAGTTTGGGATATTATTTAGCGTTCAATCGAATGATTACTTTATAATCATTATCACTACATCAAAAGTGGGTTGTATAAAATCAGTAGAAACAGACGATGGCAGTAAGCCGAGTTTGGGAGTAGCGCCGGGGTTAAGTAGAAACAGACGGGTATAGCAAGACACGCTCTTGGAGATTTTTTTAGTTTTATGTTAACGATCGAGATTAGAAGTAGCTTTAATTTTCAAGAAAAAAAAAAGAAAATTGCATTGCTTTCCCTTTAGTGGTTAAAAGTAGTGAAATATCTTAGGCGCGTGTGGAGCGCCTGAATCTTCTAGTGTATTTATAAGCTGTACTGCGATTGCAAAACTATTTTTATGCGATGTGTTATTATATTGGTTACAGTAAACTTGAAAGTTTATTTAAAAAAGTGAAGTATAAAGAAAATCAGTAGAAGCGAAAAAGAACAGTAAAGCAAGTTAATCGAGCGGCGTCATTTTAAGTAGAAACAGGCAGTTATAGTCAGCCACCACTAACATATTTTTACGCGATGTTTTGTTTTATTAGTTACAGTAAAATTGAATGTTTAATGAGAAAACGGTGAAGTATAAAGAAAAATAAGTAGAAACAGAAAAGGACTGTATGGAAAGTTATTGGAGCGACGTCATTTTAAGTAGAAACAGACAGTTATAGCCAGCCACCACTTAAATATTATTAAGCGATGTGTTGTTATATTGGTTATTGTAGAATTAATGTTTATTTGAAAAAAGTGAAATATAAAGAAAATCATTAGAAACGGAAAAGGACGGCAAGGCAAGTCCTTTTAAGTAGAAACAGACAGTCATAATCAGCCATCTCTAAATCATGCTTTTTATATTTTTTTATACTTTATTTTATATTCTACAGTTAAATTTCTTTTATTTTAATTAAATTAAAATATGTTTAAGTTTTAAGTTTCTTTTTATTTTTAATTTAGAGACACCGCGAAAGTTAACGACAGCTATGAATAAGCGAATTGAGCCTGTTGAACAATAGTCTTCTCGCAATATGTTTAAAATTTATCCACTCTTTTTTCATTTTCTTCCTGAAGGAAAAAAATCAATGTTGGGTCAAAAGTGTCTTGAAGGGTCTTCAATAACAATACCGTCTTCAGATTAGATGTTCATTATTAAACTCTTCTCCCTTCAGTTAAAACAGGCAAGACTCGTCGAAAGAATTCCACGACGTCGAGCACGGCGCGGAGGAATTCGCGCAATAGGAGATCGGAAGATCCTTCGTTCACGGCAGCCCTCAGTAGCGGCGAGCCATCCACGGATGCGTTCGATTTTATCGGCTACGAACTAGGTGATCACCGGCGCGTTCAAGTTACGAACTCGAGCCACAGCTTCGAGGCGCGCGATGGCACCCGATTGCGCCTCACCCGTGAAGTTTGGCTGCTCGGCGTTGACGGCGAGCAACGCTCCACCAGCCTCACTGTCTTCGCTCCCGGGGAAAAGGGTTGCAGCCTCACCTGCCACCGTAACGAGAGCACCACTATGTTCCAGCTGAATATGGCTAGTGGGATTATCGCGTCTTTCGCAAAGATAAAAAATTTTGGTAAGAGGAGTTGCTTATTTTGAAAGATTTGTCGAAAAAAGCCTACTTTTTCCTAATAATGCCAAAAGCGTAACATTTTTTTAGTGGAGATTTGAAATGTGCCTTTTTTAATAAGTGCAATTACACATTCAAATGATAATAGTAAAATTAAAATTTATCAAATATTCACGTTCATGCACAAATATAGTATTGCATGCATCGTGTACTTAAAAAAGAATTGTATATGCTAATGAATCTTTTTGCTTTTTCGATAAAAAATACTTAAAATTTATCACCGAAAATCATTGATTTACTGTCGCGTCAAACCATCAGATGAAATGAAAATTTAACATCCCTCAATATCAAAACGTCAAATGATTTTATTCGCCGCCTGCCAATGAATAAGCCGCCCGCTTCTTTCTCAGACGACGCGCGGCCGGACGAATTGCTTTATGAAATTCAAATAGCCTGCCCATCTGGATTAGTGATCAAGCCGGAGGAGTACCCCGACGCGGACGAGCCGTTTTATATCTGCCAGCATTATACCGCGCGGCCGGCCCACGGGCTCCCGTGCGTAAAAAACGAGAGCCGCCGGAAGTACTTGCACAATGGTGACGTCGTTAAATTTTTCAACGACGGAACGATCATCGTTTTACGAGCGAACGCCGCCATAATTACCGTTCTAAATTTCCGAAGAGGTAGGTAACCCCCGGTCCCGCCCGGCCGGCGGCGCAATCGATAATTCCCTTAACCGATAGATATGAAGTTTCCTTTAAGGTGACGGAAATTCACTTTTGACGAGCGAAAGTAACGAGAGATTCAAAGGCGCCGCGCCCGAACAGGAAGTGTCACGGTCACTCGAGGTGAGCCTCAATTACTTTCCCGCGTCTCATTACGAGCAAAGTGATTCCTCTCACTTGGAGGAATAACGTGCTTGAGCTGAACTTTGAACGTTAAA
Source organism: Eurytoma adleriae (assembly GCA_900480045.1). NCBI lineage: Eukaryota > Metazoa > Arthropoda > Insecta > Hymenoptera > Eurytomidae > Eurytoma > Eurytoma adleriae. The sequence continues at coordinate 206,866 of UXGC01000099.1, forward strand.
ATGATTTTTTTTTGTAGAAATGGTTAAATCAAGAAGAGTGGTATTTCTTTTACATCAAACGACTAAAACATGCTCGTGTTCTGTTAGGTTTCATATTTTAAAATGATTAAACTTAGGTTGTTTTTAGTAAGAGTAAAATGACGATGAAAACTTATACAGAAGTTATTTAAAAATGAATTAACATAAGAATCAGGTGTGAGCGGTAGCGAAAAGTAAGTCGACAAGTAGATAAGTAGAAACAGGCGGGTATGGTCAGACATGGCGACATTTCTTTTTTTCTCGCGCAACCTTGCTTTTCCTATTGAGGAAATCGGTTTTTTAGAGTCAAAAATTAACATAAGAATCAGGTGTGAGCGGTAGCGAAAAGTAAGTCGACAAGTAGATAAGTAGAAACAGACGGGTATGATTAGACATGACGACATTCGTTTTTTCTCGCGCAACCTTGTTTTTCCTATTGCGGAAATCAGTTTTCTTAGAGTCAAAATCACTAAAAAATCTTAAATAAAACAATTAATATTATTTTCCACAGTTAAAATGTAAAAGAATCGATGAAAAATGAATCGTCCTGTAGTACGACGATAAAGAATCAGCTTTGCACTTATTTTTTAAGTATATTGTACGGCGTAAATGAGTTCGTTTTAAATTGTCAATTGCACATTCATATAAAGAGAAATATACAAATAACAAATACACTCATGCAACTGTAAATAAACGTAAATGATAAATTACGATATTAAAAAAAAAAGATCAATGAAAAACCAGAGGACCCAGTTGCTCGTATAAAAAGCCAAAGAAATCACTTTTCCAGATTTAGAGAGCAGTAAAGCGTCAAAGTATTCTTTTTATCGGTTTATTTTATTTCCGCGCCGCGAACGCAGCAGTCGCTGAGCTACCAGGACGAGCTGCGTTACACGGTGCTGGAGCCGGACGGCCGGCATTACGAGGTGCACGAGGGTCGCATCGTCAACGAATTTGATCGATTGCGCGCGAGCCTCATGGAGGACTACGATGCCGAGGAGAAGTTCCTGAGACGCGAGGACGGCACCGACGCCCTCTACACCTCGGACGGCCGCCTCATCGTCTGCTTCCCCGGTACGCGCCCAACCGTCACCCTTCGCTCCCTCCCGATTGTTTGCCCGCCGCGAAGTCAGCCGGACTCCGTTCGAAAATCCGCTCGCCCACACACGTCAAAAGCTCGGACCGAAAGTTCAGCCTGGAGGGGCAGGGGGGGATTCCGCGCGATCCTAATGACGTGGGCGCTCGAATTCCAGACGGTACGCGCACACTGACGGGCGCGGAGATTGAGGATGCGCCGGCCTCGTGCGACTGGTCCGCAGAGGAACTCGAGCTCCACTTCGGGGACGCCGAGCCCGAGGGCTTCGTCTCGGTTCTCCTTTACAGCCGCGTCGAGCATCCGAGTTACGCGACGGTGCTGCGGGAGCCCGCCTCCGGCGTCTGCGGCCTGAGCCTAGCCGAGCGGCCGCGAATCCAACTCGAGGGCCGGGGTCGCGCGCAGATGCTCGTCGACGATCACACGATACTCGAGGTATACACACCCCTCTTCGCTTTCTACACCAAATAATAAACATCCAGGCTTAAGTTTCTCTTCACTAAGGTTTCCGTTTGCTTGCGTGCGTACTTGTGTGTGCTTTCATGCGCACGTGGCTGTGCGTCTGTGTGTATGCCTGTGCGTGTTTGTGTGCCTGCGCGAATTCTGTTTTCGTACAGTAGTTGAGCGACGTCGACGTCACGATGAGCCGGCGAAGCTGTCGAGGCTGTCGAGAAGCAACTTCCAGAGCGACCTTCCACCTGTCGGAGGACGAGAGCCGCCTGATGAGCTTTCAAGACGGGGACCAGTTTCTGGAGGTGGCTCGTCGCGCGGGTGGCTTCAGGTGCGCCAGCGAGGAGCAGCCGCGGCCCTTCGACGGCTGCCGGTGCCTCTTCCGCGAGTCCAGGACCGAGCCGAGAAAAGCCGCGCGCATCTTCGCCGTGGCGGGCGACGGCGCGATCCACGAGTACCACCACCGCCGCGAGCGGCAGCAGCTCGAGCGGCAGACCATCGCGGAGTCCGAGCACGGGGCCAGCCTGCTGGCCCAGCCGATCGAGCGCCGCCCCGGCATGGAGTACAGGCTGTGCCTGCTGCCGGCGCCCCGGATCCTCGGCGACTCCAGGCGCTGGCTCTTCGAGTACCGGGTACGCGCGGCGATCTCCCCGGGCAAAAAGCGCGCCCCGGGGCGGTGGCGGAGGGGCCCTCGGGCTATGAAAATTTATGCGGCAATCTGAATAATGCATCCAGATCCCGAGAGCGAGGCCGTCGCCGAGGCACCGGTTCGCCTCCGAGGAGGAGGGGGCGGAGGAGAGGCCGCTCGTGGACAGGCGCGCCGCCGGGGGCAGCTTTTTGATAGCGAGACTCCTCGAGGGCATCGCCGCCGCAACGCCGGATGAAAACTCCCTGATTAGCATGCAAAGAGCGCTCGTGCGCTACTGGCGCGAGGTATACACACACACACGCCGCACGCGTGCTCGAGGGGCTTATTGCTCGCGCCCTCGACCCATAAATATCCGTCGCGACGTCTATAATTCAGCGGGCGCTTCTTTTCTCCTCGACCCCGGGGTTTCCTTTTTTTTTGAGCTCTGTTTTCTTTTTTGTCGCGCCTCGCGGTGGATATTTTTTGGGGCGCGGGGATCGCGGAGGCGATAATGAGGCTGGCTGGTGCATTTTAGTTGGCGACCGGGGCGCAGTGGCTCGGGGGAGCCGGTGACCAGCCGGGGATGATGTGTCGCTGCTTGGGAGACGTCGAGGCCTGGATGACTGACGTCGCACTGGGAAAAGTCCGTACGATCGATTGGGAGAGTTACGAGCGGGGTCAAAAGGTTGGTGTTTCTATCTATCTATCCGATTGGGAAATAGTTTCGACTTTTAAATTTTTACGCTGATTTGAGTTCTTTTTTAAAAATTGAAATTTAGATTTTTTTTAAATGTTTTGAAATAAATGATATTTTTACTTTCTTATAATAACGATGGCATGAGTTTCCGTTAACTGTTGAATTGATTCTGAAATTTCTTTTTAATTGATTTTGTTTATTCAATAGTGATGAATGTTAGATTTGTATTAAAAAAATGCTCTATTTTACTCACCTCTAAGTGTTAAATAAATGAAATCGACATGTAACGTTTGTTTGAACCTGTAACTGTGAAAAGCAGATTAATTATTCAATTTGATCTATTTATATTTCATAAATGAATTTTATATTTAAAAACTATTTTCGATTTAGATAGCACGTTCAATTATTTCCGTTCGTTAATTACATTTTATTGAATAGCATTTTTATTCTATGAAATAGCTAAATGTGGCTGTATGCTCAATATATTGAATATTTCAATTCAATAAAATAACGCAGATGGTTCTTCAACAATTTCCTTTATTTTCATTTTTTTTTTATTTTATTTTTTTTTCTACGTTTATTCAACAAAAACTACAAAACGCTTTTAAACTCTACCTTTAGCTGGCTCTGCTTTGCTGTTCTTGTTTTATATTGATATCGAAATTGTATTTTTAATCGCAGTATTTGAGAGAACTGAAGGTGAAGCGAGATGAAGAGCGAACGCGCCAAATGATCGAGCATTCCTACAGGCCGTACGCCAGGAGGGAGGAATTCCCCTGGCTGTACGGTTAATACCGAAAAACATCAGCCATTCACGTTTCAAGATTACCGCTTCTTAAATATTCATCGGGAAGATTATCCTCGCGAAGGAGCTGATTCTCGCGAATTTTGAAGTCGATAACCATGATTTACAGTTCGTAAAAAACCTACTCTTGTTTTATGAACAACATCCCCTCCAGATAAAAGCGTCCGATCTTTTGTTAAAAGTTAACTAGATGTACGTTAAAATTTTCACCAAAATAAAAAAAAAGTCAAAAAAAATGAAAACAGCTAGTGCATACTCATACCAATTCCACCGACTGCATGTAAAAAAAGAGAGAAAAAAAAGAGGCGGTCCAATGTTAATTCTCGGTTTAATAACGCAGCGCGCGTTCGCCGTCTTCTTTTTAAGCCCGCAGCTTCATCCGTTACTCTTCAGCGCGCGCCTACGCGATTGCGCTCACGTATTTTTAACCTATATCATTTTCGCTCCCACGAGGGAGGAGCCCGCCGCGCTCGCTGGCCTAAGGAAGTAACTCAACTTCCCTCACGGTGCGCGAGATTTTTTTTTATCATTCGGAACGCTCCTCGGGGAGATCGCCCCCTCCCGTGGACCCCGACGCTTCTCTCCTCTTCTTCTTCTTTTTTTACCCTTCTTCGTTCACTTTTTTATCACTTATTTTTGTTTTCTCGCGTGCGAGCGACGCGGTTCGCTCTCTCTTTTTTTTTTTAATTTTTTTTCTCAGGCAGGCTGATGCGAGGGAGATGGAAAATTATCGGATTATTTTACGGTATTACGCGGTCGTGTGTTTTATTTGAATTTGAATGAGCGAGGATTTTAATAGCGTGGAGGATTTTGTTTTTTTATTTTACATTGGTTTTTCACTTCAGAGGAATAAGCATTGCAATTTAAAAAATGTTTAAAATCTAATTTGTAATATTTTGCGTTATTTTATTTATCTTTCTTTAAAATACAAAGAGATATAAATATAAATCAAAAGATTAAAGATTTAAGAGATTAGAGATTAGATCTCAAGGTATTTTACTTTATGACGTTGAGGGAAACATAAATTCTCCCATAAAAAAGTGAAATTAAAAAAAAAGTAATGACGTCAAAGAGTTTTTAATAGAAAGTAAAGTATAATATTCCATTGAAATAAAGCTATTTTATTTTTCCGGTCAAGTTAATAAAGCACTTTTCTTTAATCTATCGAGCCAATAAATCATGAAAAACAAGGTGGGAGTTTCATTGTCGATTAATCTATGACAAAATCGACATATCGATTTTAACGTTGATAAAATAATCGTCGAGCTCTGAAAAAGGGGGACCTCCTGATTTTCCGTAAGCTTCTCGATCATCTGCGAGTGAGACATAAAAAATGAGCCAATTCAGCAGTACATCTCAATCACTTACAGCATGTCTACTGGAAAATCAATGAAAAACGCACTTTTTTACCGAATAATTAATAACTCACAAATAAAATAATTCTACGTTTTTATACTACAGCGTGATAGGTATATATTTGTATAAAACTATAAAAAATCTATATTTTTTTTATTGACTATATAAGTTATGAAATTTTATTCCCAATCGTATGTTATACGCATCCATCTACCTTTTGTGTACTTTAGATCACTATTACACCCCTCAAATTTTTGCAAATGTCATGTTTCTAAAAAGACAATGAATAATATTTGTTATATCGAAAACATTACTTTACCCCTGAGTCCCTATTTAAAAAAAAAAAAAAATACAGAAACAAATCACTTATCCTCCACAATCGCACGACCGAAGAATAGATCTCCCCTTGATATCGATAAGCAAAGCATCGATTATGAAGCGAGGCGGGTGAATACATCCCGCCGAATGGTGAGCGAATACTCGGCTGCTTAGATCAGGTTCTCGCGGCAGCGATAAATCTCGCGGGGGCGGCCCTGATACGGCGCAAAGTAAATGGTCGAGTTACCGAAAAGCGTGTTATTCCCTGCATGAGGAGAGCTCCCGCAAGCTTCGTCGCGCACGCGAGAAAGAGAGAGCAAGCAAATGAGAGCGAGAGAGAGAAAGTGAGCTAGAGAGATAGAAAGAGAGAGAAAGAGAGAGAGAGAGAGAGAGAGAAATTGAGCGAGAGAGAGAAGCGCGGAATATCGAGGAAGGGGGGTGGGTCGGGGGAGTGGGTGCCGCAAGGCCGACCTATTGTGTTATTGGACAAAAGTTGGCCGCGCCGTTTGATACATTGCCGGCGCGAACTCGCGGGAGAGAGCACCATTTCTCAGGCGCGACCGGGGCGGCCACCTACCGCCCGCTATTACCCCCTTTTCTCTCTCAGCCGCGCGGTCTCCGTCTCTGTCTCCGGGCGCTCTGGCTTTCGCTCGGCGCGCGAGATAACCCCCGGAGAAAGATCTGTGTTGCGGAACGTCGCTTCTACATCCGAAAGACTCTATCCGATCGCGATTTTTATCCGAAGACGCGCCGCGCTTATAACCTTCCGACCCTCCCCCCCTGCGCCACCTTTCCCGAGCTCCATCTAATTCTCGCTCTTGATTTATCGGGGTGGTTTTAAATGCCGAGCGACTGGAATACGCGAATTTCGCTGAGATATATATTTTATATTTTTTGTTAAAATATCAAGTAGAAATAAATGCAAAAATAAAATTTTATTTGTAACTGCGAATTTGTGTGATTTATTGCTGGAAACGCGAATTGAGTACGTTTTTCGTGATTTCGAGAGAACAGAGTTTCAATGTTTGCACCAATCTGTAAAATCGAAATCTGTTTGCTTAGGTGCAATACTGAGATAACTGAATAAGATCTGTAATACCTTCGCATTTATGGAAAAGGTGTAATAATCATGGCCTGGATCTACGGTGAAAGTAGATAAATAAATATCATTATCACGTGAGTTAAAAAGGTTTTTAGTGAGACATTTCGTAAAAAAGACTAATAGTTAGAAAAAATGGGATGTTAGATAAAACTTATTGCGCACTATTGGAAAAATTTTCGAAATCAATTTTAAACACATTTGACGTGTGGTATAAATATAATATTTTAAAACGGCTATTTTATGAATTCTTGAAAATTGATTGATATATGAGTAGTAACAGATGAGTATAGTCAGACGGTGATATTTAATCAAGCTTATTTTCACTTTTTATTCAGATTGCGGTGTCAAATTTTTAAATTGCATATTTTTTCACATTCGAGGTAGGAATTAATGTTTAATATAATGTATATAATACGTTATAATGTTCAATTTAAATCTTTAATTCCATACTTATTTTATTGGATTTTTTCTGTTTAATGTTATCTTGTACAACTACTTTGTAATAAAAGGTAAGTAAAGTTATCATATAAAATAGATTGATGCACTTCCTCTAGAAATCATTTTTTATTAGAGTTACTCATAAATCTTGATCTTCGAGTTTTCTTACACCTTCTGTGAGTTATATTAGCACATTTTTCAAATTTCTATTTGCCCTTTTGTAAGTTTCACATCATTATTTAAAAAGTTAATATTATACCATTTTAAAATTTTTTTTTACCTCAGTTGAAGTATTACACAAAAATTTTAAAATCATCTGTAGATGACGTCTATAAAAAAAGTACTAACAAATTAATTTTTCTTTATTCCAAAATTTTCTCATACTATTCTTTCACTCCTTCCAAGCGAAAGAGAGTAAACGAAGAAAGCTACATTTAAATTACCGCGAAGCAGGAGATAAAAATAAAAGTTTATACATGTAAAGCGATGCTCGCGTCGGGTAAAGCTTATGTAGCACGTGAAATCCGGGCCGGCAGGTCCCCGGCGTTCGCCTTGACAAAAGGCAAGAAAAAAGCTCCGCGGTAGCGAAAAACGCCTGCGCGTGGCGCGACTGCGTATCGGCGAGTTTGCCCCGTGCGCGCGCGAAACTTTACCTCGGAACGCCGGCACGTGGCCTGTGTGCCTGAGCGCGCGAAATCCCTCCGCCTTCAAAGGTCGGGCCCCGGGACTGTGTGCGCACTCTTTTTCCCCGGCGCCCACGGCCCGGGGAATCCCCCGCCTCCCTCCCGCCCTCCCTGTTACGTATGGACGAGGCGGCCGGCTATCAGTTGCCGCGGAATAGCGAATGAGGCAGCTGAGCTTTCTCGAATGACGGCCGAAAGTTTCGGCGAATTCCGTCCCCCGAGTCCCCCCTTCCAACGCTGAGAAAGTTAAATAGCTCTTTCTTATTTTATATACGCTCGCTTCCTGCAAGCCGACGGCGGCGGTCGCCAAAGTAGTCGATTTCAACGCGATACCGATTTTTCGTTTTTACCCTCCTTTTGGATAAACAAGCTTATTTTATACGGAATTTTTTTGAATTTTCAACTTTGTCAGCGTGGAATCTCGGGAGAAGAGCAAGCGCGCTCGGGAGAGAGAAAGAAGCGCAAGGGACAGAGAAAGAGTTAGGTTTTTTTAGAAAGATCGTCCGGTGAGATTTGGGAAAAAGGCACTCGCCGGGAAACAAGCGATCGGTTAGGCTCGTTAGCATGAATAAACGATAAATTTGGCGGGTGGAGCGCGAGAAAAAAAAGGGAAAGGGAGAGGAGGAAAGTCGAACGGCAGAGAGGAGTCTTAAAATTGTAAATAAGAGGGAACAGTCGCTGCCATCTGGTTCGAACTCATTCAGGTGCACATATACCGGGGCGCACCGGGGAGACTTTCAATAAGCACTCGATAGAGCTGGAAACACGTGGGAGAAAGAGAGAACTGGGAGGGAGGGGCACAGTTTGTCTAGTCGTTCGTATGCAAAGGAAAGCTCGCGCGAGAAAATATTCTTGTCTCTGGCTCCATCTGAGTTTATATTGTGGTTTGACGTTACCTTTTTTAAGGAAAATTGTGTAATGATTGCACAGTTGAGTTGAGATAATGCAACATATCACTGCAGTGATTTTATGTTTGTTATACTTTACAAGTAAAAGATAATTGCATTTCTGGTTAGATCATTATCAAAGTCTTGTTGCCTCATTTCTCTAAAAATATTCAAATTTAATACGAAACGGTATATGCAAAATTTATAAAACAGTTTGATTAACTTTGCAGATCAAATATCACGGTTTACCCGATTTAATATACCTAATCGAATAGTAACGGATAATAACAATTTGTTAATTAATTAACTTGAAAATTAATTAATTTAATATTGGTAAACGAAAACAAGGAATAAAATAAATAAAGAAGAACTGAAAATTTCTCAGCGGTGTAGAAATTTATTTGCTAAGTAAAATGTTTGAAGAAATGAAGCTTGATATATTGGATCGACGAAGCGCATTTTCAATAATATCTACCTCGATGCGTATTCCATTCACTCGTGGATCTCTTCCTTTCGCATTTCATAGAAATCCACGCTGCGCGACTTATTCCCTCCACTGTTCCCGCTCCCGCTGTTTTTTTCTCTTTCTCGTTTTATTTCTGCACAGTTTAAATAGTTTTCATTCGCTATCGGCGCAAATATGCCGCTCGTCGGTGGATTACATACTCACTGGTTATCCGAAAACGCGACGATGTTCGAATGTAACCGCGAAATGCCCTCGTTTCCACTAGTGTACCCAGTAACGAGACAAGAGAAAAAGAGAATAAAAAAATCGAGTTCACGTTTTTATGGAAAAAATAGCAAAACTGCAATCTAAAGTAAACAAAGTACTTTTCTGACGAAGCGTGATTTATTTCTTGACACAAAAAAAATTCTGACGTTTCGGTAGTTTTACGGCTAACTTCTTTATGGCTGCATGTATGTACACATGAACTTTGGCACTTAACTTTTTTTGTTACAGCGTAGTCATTTCAACGTTTCTAGAATTTTTTTGGTCAAAATATATTTTTATATTAAAAATGCTATACTAAAGCGCAGAAAATGATTACAAGATTTTTATTTCTTCTTTTAATTTATTTATTTATGAGCCTGTTAAGGTCCTATAGAAGCTGAGATGACGATGAAAAATAATTTCAAAACGTCAGCGAAAATAATCGAAAAATACCTTTAGCAAACCGTGACTTTGAAAATGCTGAGCGTTAGACCTTCAAATTTTGGCTTTCTTCTTTTTTTGCCATCGCGAAGCATTACACAACGTTTCAACAAAACCCGTAATTCAAAGCCGAGACGAGTGTCTAGAAGAGTTCCCAGTAAGTCCAATCCGTCATTTTTCACCACCCGAAGCAGCCCCACCCCGCGGAGGAAATAACAGTTCGCGCGAACTTTGCCCCCGGCGCGGTGCAGCACTCGAAAATTATTTGGTAGCTAACGCGCCTCCCGAGCTGTTTGCGACGGATCCTCCGACGGTCAACTCGGGCTCTCGAAATAAATCCTCGAGAATCCAAGTGAGGAGCGATCCGCGGATTCTTCATGACCGACTTTCCGATTCCGCATTAGCATCGTCTCTCCTCGCCGTCGCCGCTGTATCCTCCCCGCCGCGCCGCGATGTATACATATATATAAGCGTGGGCGGCCGCTTACCCTCGTTTATCCGCCGGCTATCAATCACGAGGGCTTCGAGTAGACGTCGTCGCAGCGACGAAAGCTGCTGACTGGCAAAGCGGTTACGTTTTGACTCGAATAAATGACCCGAGCGGAGTTTTGCGCTTTGCATTATATCCCCGGCCGGCGGGTGCACCCTCCCCTGCAATTTCGTGCCGTGCACGCGAAACAAATGATCGATTCTTCGCCGCCCGCCCTTCGCGGGATTCGCCTTTTCATTTTTCGCACTGGGGAAAAGTTCGATGCTCCTCGGGGTTTTTCATTGCCCTTTTTTTGCGACTGCATGTGCTTTTTGCGCTCTGCCGCTGAAGTTTTGAAGCGGTAACGACCTGATGGTTATTTGAGTGGTAAATTTGGATAGAAAGTTTTTATGCAATTTGTTGAAAAGAAATATCGAATTTCTTAAAAATTTCTTATTTTAAGATTGCGTAATATTTACTAAATAATTATTCAATTAATTATTCACATATAGTTTCATAAACATAATCAATTATCTCACTAAGTATGACAGTATCAGAATTCCGGAACTCAGATTTTGTGGGAGATATTAGATGATTTCTAAGACATAAAAATGAAAGAAAGTCAAAGTTTTAGTCTCTAATGCTCGTAAATAGTTATGATAATATCAATCACGATTCTACTATATTGTATAAGAAAAATTGTCATTTAAGATTTAATTCCGTATTAGAACGAGCAATAAAATTTATCAGATCTTCATCTTGATTATCAATATTTTTGTAATGAATCAATTAATTTAAAACATCTGAAACGAATTTATATAAACAGAGTAATCTCAATCGCCTTTAAAATTTCGCTATCGTATAAAAAGCCGGAAACAGGAAAAATTCCATCAACAGTGCAGACCAGTGTAGGTGGCAATCCGGCTGCCTTCGCCCCGGTAATAAAAGGAAAACTTAAGAGCACCTGTTAAAAAGCCATTTCATCCTTGTCGCGAATCCTTAGAGCCCGGCGCTGAAAGGCCGGATCCGCTGGAAGCGGTATAGTGCTCGTATAAAAGAATCAGCCAGAAATCAATTTCACGTTAGTTGCATGAAAACTGCCCGTCCGCCCGCCGTTCCGAGTCGAGTCTTTTTATTTCGCGCGAATCTAGCCCCCCTACCCCCACCCCCCGACGTTCGTTACGAGCGCGCAAACGATGTACTCAAAAGCAGTCCGTCTGCTTTGTTTCCTTATGGTCGTGAGCTTTTGCGGGAGATTCAAAGTCACCTTTTTACATCTTCATGAAGTAATTGTTGTACCACTTTTTTCTTAGCAATTGTCGAAAGAAGAAGGGCGATTTTGGTCAGACATAGATGTTAAGCATTATGCACAGGCATATTATGCAATTAAGTAGAAACGGGTGGTTATGGTCAGACCAGTTTAATCGGTTTTTAAACCCTTTTCTATGAAGTATAAATTCAACTTTTGATTTATTATTTTCTATTTAAAGTGATGGCTTAAAAAAGGGATTTATACTTGTAAAATCAGTAGAAAAAGGCGATTTCGGTCAGACGCGCTGAATAATCGTTTAATTTATTGTAATTGTTTTAGATGTTTTGATTATTGAAAAATTTTTTAATTTTAATTTTATCTAAAAATGGAGAAGGCTACTAGTCTTTCATGGATACACACACCTGAATGAACATGGAAGATATTTATTTTCATTAGATTTATTTTATTTTTCTTCGGAAGTAAAGAGAAACTTTTTTTAATTAAATTTATTTCATTTTATTACAATACGAGTATAGTACTTCACGATATTTATTTATTGCAGTATGACGATTTCACCGAAATCTTGCATTCATAAATTCTTACAGTGGACATCGTACTTACAGTAGCGATGACAAATTAAAGTGAGCTCACTATGTAACTGTACATACATTCGTCACTCGCTGTAATGTTTGCATTTTACTGATGGCGCCATTAAGCATTTATTCGCGCAGCTCGTAAATCAGCCAGCATCAATGTTGCTCTAACTTTGTTGACGTACTGGTGAATAAAGTTTACATCCACGAATAATCGTCAAACATTCCATTCGAAAATAAGTAAATCGTCAAACATTCCATTCGAAAATAAATAAACCCGTACTTTCAAGTACGATTTTACAATTTCGCAAACATTTAACCCAAATAAAACAGAAAAAAATAAAAAACGATATTTTTTATTTATTCTAAAAAAAAGTTTCTACGGTTAAAAGTAATTTTACGATTGTAGCAATTCCATGATATACGAAAAAAAGACTCCGCGGAATTGCGGTAAGATAGCAGCGCGACCGCGGGATCAGCCGGGCGACCTCAGCAGCTGCGTGGGCCGATAAAAGCCGGGCGCTTAAATAACTTAAGTCCCGTTCAATCAATCCGCGGCTCTGTGGGAAATTTTATTAGCGCGGCCCCGGGGCACGAGCGCGAAATTCGCGTGAGCGCGCATAAAGCTCACGGCGAAAACAGCGCGTCGCGCTCGAGGTGCTCCTCTGCCGCGTTTATGAGCTCGGCTACTGGCTCTCGCGTGCGACCAGTTAACGAAACTCCCTGTCACCGTATTACACCGCCCGTGGATGCGAGCAGTCGTAAAGCTCCGGTTAAGTGCAATACCATTACGCTCCGTGGGTCAAAGTGAAACTTTGCGGCACCGTGATTTCTCTTAAAAGTCGAGCTTGCAAATAACTCATTTTGCTTACTCGCGCAGGGGAATGTATATGGTTGAATAAACTGAACTGTATTTTTTGCATAAAGAAAGTGGGCTGTGCCGAGTGCATGATGTATATAGTGGATTTAACTGTTTCTCGTAGTTCGGTTCGATATTACGGGAGCTTGCGACATAAGTAAATAGCTATACAGGGAGAATTTTCCTGTAAACTTATCTTAAAAATTGTGAATTACAAATGAAAAAATATAATTATGGAATGTTTTGAAAAACTGGAAATTTTTATAGAAAAATCAGAATTATTTTTTATCTGAATTTTGTTGTCTTTGAAAGCTCCATCTCACGATTACATTTTTTATAAAAAAAAGTAAAATAAAAAAAGATGCAAACTCCTATTTCGTCCGATGTGCATCTCCATCACATTTTTCTCTCAAGATTGAAAAACGAAACAAAAGTATTTGGACTTGATAAGTGAAAAGGTATGTAACGGTGGATATTCATTAATAATCCGTTCGAAGAATTCCCGAGGCGAGCGAGGCGGAAAGATGGAAGAAAAAAATAAAAGCGAAAGACAACAGAATTTAATTTCCCCGGCATTCCCACATGTCAAACGCTAAACGCACTAAACTTTGCAGCGGGCCGAGTGCGCGCGTCAAAATAAAAGCAAGAATCCGAAGCGCACGGCTGGAAAAAGGAGGAAAATCGAGAAGAGCGAAAAGACAGACAGACGGATAGGGGAGAAGCGAAGGAGAAGAGGCGATGGCGCGGAAGCGCGGGAACTTTTAATATCGGGACGCCTTTCTCGCCGACTGACTTTTCGTCGAGGTTCTCCTTTCGTCTGCAGGTGCGTCAACGATACGACGCCGAGCCCAAGAAGGCGATTCTTCCCCCTTTTTTCGGCTGCCGACGGCACCGAGCACTTCTACCCCCCGACAATTGAGTAGATTCCTTCTAATATACGATTTTTATCCTCTTTTCCTATTGCACTTTAAAAAAGTAAATAAAATAAATAATAATAAAATACAAATGAAAGAGAACCTTTTTTCTAAAAAATATGTTGTTTCGCATAACTTTTCTTGTCTGATTTAGTTTTGTGATATATATTGAATTGACACTTTTTTATAAAGCGTATATAAATATTGCATTTATAAGAAAGATGTCACGAATCGTTAAATGCATTAAATAAAATCTAGATGTGCGCTTTAAAATTTCAATAAAAACTTGGCGCAATATTTTCTGCCCCATTAATCATCAATAGTTAAGTCTTTGAAAGCGTATTCAAGTGAACAACTAAAAAGCAGAATGGGAAAAAAGTGATGTGTATGCGTGCTTATGCGATTATAATTCACTCTGTGATAAAAAAAATTGTTAATTTCTGAAAGCAACTTCAAAGAAAGATATTTAAGCATTATTCACACGCTTATTGCACAAATAAGTAGAAACAAACGACTCTGTTCAGACTAGTTCTAATCAATTTTTAAAAAACTTTTCTATGACATATAAATTAAAATTTTTATTTATTAAATCCTGCTTTGAGTTAAAAAAGGAGTTAGTCTTATATTCTACATCAGTAGAAAAGGGCGATTTTGGTCAGACGTAGATATTAAGCATTATACGCACGCATATTATACAAATAAGTAGAAACGGATGGTTATGATCAGACCAGTTTTAATCAGTTTTTTAAACACTTTTCTATGAAGTATAAGTTCAACATTTGATTTATTATTTTCTATTTAAAGTGACGGCTTAAAAAAGGGGTTTACCTCATACTTGTAAAATCAGTAGAAAAAGGCGATTTCGGTCAGACGCGCCGAATAAATTTTCTTACACGCTTTTCTTTCATGTTAGGTTCACTTT